>MJUU01029763.1:682-64833 GCA_002080025.1 Modiolus philippinarum
CGGTCGACAAAAGCTTTGCCGTAGGAAACTTTTGAGAGCATTTCAAACTTGCTGCAAAATTCAGTCTTGGAGCCGACTTTCGACCCTTGGTGTACATAGAGGTGACCCACCCTGGCAAGGTTTATTTTATTTATTTTTATTGTTTATCTCTTTAATTTTTATTTATTCTTATTTAATTCATTTTCCAGTTTTCACATATTGAAATGAAATTAAATTTAAGCATTTTGAAAGTATTGTCGATATTTGTTGTGTTTTATACTTCAGAGATTAATATGGTTTGCAATTTCACTGTATGAAGCATGTTCAACGATAAACTTTTTAAACAGAAACCCAAATATAATGGCGTCTTGCTTTTTCATAAATAGAATTGCTGATGTTTTTCTTTCTACCATTGCGCATAACACTTATATACGATTCTATTCTAAGGGTTTAGGGCAGAATATAGCCACGTATACACCCATCCGCCTCATCAAAGTATTGTAGTTATGGGTATATAATCAGTTTGTTATTTCTGCATTGCTGAGGCTACGATCTTTAATCTTTTGTAATACTTTAATATCTGTTACATTATCTGTAAAGTTAGTTATACATATTGCAACCAATTTTCTCTGTCCTTCGGAAGTTGTCACATTTACCTTTGCCTAAGAACAAAGCATTACGTAATAAGACGTGCCTCTTCGTGTTCCGACATAAGGTAAACACGACAATAGACATCATCGTTTTAATACTTCAATTGCTTTACGAAGTAATTTACGAATTGTTTGTCGTCATTTCCGTTTATTGACTTCAAAATATTTTGATTCGATCTGCACTGCAGAGACATGAGTTGCTGACAAGCGCATATGCAGGAACCAAATTGACAGTAACTTCTGTATTTGTTGTTTATTTCACCTGGGGCAACGCCAGTACTGATGGATTGTAAGTCCCCGAGGGTATTCAACAATCCAGTAGCCGGTTCTTCGGTGTGGGCACGAAAACCGATTACATTTTGAAACTTGCAATATCGGAATTTAACATAATGTTGTATAAAAAACGAGGAGTATCTCCCTCATGCAAAGCTCTGTCTTTACCTGAATTTTGGCTAGATCCTTTGCTTAATTGTTCTCTATCACCTTTTACACATTCGTGGATTCCAAATGTTTGTATTTGATCTGCACTGAACAGACATAAGTAGTCGAAATGCGCATATGCAAAAACCTAATTAACAGTATCTAAATTTCAGAAAAGTTTAGTAATATCGCACGAAAATGCTACACAACACAAGTGTTTTTTTATTTCAATTTGTACCTTACTCTTGTGCAAAGCATACGTACGTCTGTTATGATCATTGAGACTATCTACAACTGCTTTAATTAAGTTATTAAATTTTAATTCTTGTATCTATACCGATTTTTTTTTGTTGTAGCTAGATATGTCTGCCAACAACTTATTGCAGGTAAATATGTAAAACCTATTTACTTTGGGAGAAAAGGACAAACTGTCAATGACACAGCATGATTATCTCAGTAAACCAATGCTTGGTCTGCTCTGGTATATTCTTTCTTTTACCCAAGTAGTTTCTATATAATTTGTCTGTTCTATGAGAAGCTTTCAATATAAATTGTTCCGATATAAAGTTATGGCAATTCAATCTGTCTATTAAATTCTAGCATGGTTATTATATACGTAGCGATCAGTAGGTTCATATATTAATATGATTGATATGAGGTAGAGTAATATACTTTTGTGTTATTCTTACATCATATGATAAACCGTTTTAGGTTAGAAAATTCCTGAATTGAAGGATGATGATGGATTGCAATTTTAGTACCTTAATGATCCTAAGGAGCTTTAAATAAACGATATGTGTCACCATGCATAAAGATGTCATCATTTGTATGTGGAATAAGGTGCTCTCTTTTAGGTCCGCGCTCAACGGCAAACACAATAGCTATTCTTGAGATCTTATTACAATCCACAATCATCCAAAAATTTTTGCAAAAATATTGTTTCAATTTATATCAGGATAGAGGCATATGATTTCTTTTTGAAATGCTTCCTTTGTTTTTCAAGCTGAAACTACATTTATGCTTGTTACCTACTCAAACGTTGAACAGGCAAGGATAAATATTTTAATTTTCCCCATTATGCTATGTGCTATCTCCCATATTTTTTTTTATTAAATGCCCAAATTTTTTTTTTAATGTTTCTTTTCTGACATAACTGATTTTTCAGTCCCTGGTTTCCACTAAACATACTAAAGAGCACATGGTAGCGCTCGCTGTATACAAAATAAGAATTTATTATATGATCATTTGTCAAATTAAGACATACCTTGATTTAATAACACTGAAGAATAACATATTTAGAAATAGGAAGAAGTCTAACAAGGTTTAATCATTATTTTACGCATTTTCCATCAATGCACAACTTATTGATATATTCGTTGCTTAAAATATGGAGCTAGTGATTTGATATTACGGTGGTTGAATTCCATTAAACGTATTGGCATGAACTTAACTTTTCTTATCTTCTTATTTAAAGGTAATCTCTGATTTATATCATAGCATAACATTTCTTTAAATGTTCGAAAAAATATACTCGCCTATGGCCGTTTTCCAAGATACTAAACGTTATCCAATGGAGTTCTCAGATACATTTCATAATCAATATGAAATTTTTCCATTGGTCCTAGAGGAATAAATATTTCAATCCTCTTTTTTCTACCACGTCCGCGTCCTACGTATATATAGAGTTATTTGTGAACAGCTTAATGTATAATCAGATAGGATAGTGGACAAAGAAAGCACTGTATTATTTTGAAACGTGAGTTATAATAATGTTTAGATATGTCCTGTGATATATATATATATATATAAATGAATGCAGTAATGATTAAACGTCTAGTTTTATCCCCCATCTGCTGGCCGTTTAAGAAGTAAATAACCTGAATCCCCCTTATTAAGCTGGTAAATGTTTAGGTGAAGATAATGTTCAAATATCAAAAACCGTACCAAAACATTATCCTGAACAGGGAAAAAAACATTATCCGATGTTATGTAAAATATGAAATCTATTTACAGTTCTCGACCGGGCTAAACATTATCCAACCGGATGCCGATAACTAAGCAATGTTTATAGCATTATCGCAAAGGATGTTCCTGAATTAGTTAATGATAGGTTTCGTTACGAGTAAGGAATCAACTTGTGAAATGAACGAACCTTTGGCAGTTTATAATAGACATTTTGTAAATATATCAAATAAAGTCTTCACGGATTTCTGATGAAAAGCACCTCAATTACTAAGCCATAACATTTCATGAATTTTGCAAACCTCCTATAACAAAACTACACACATGTTAAAGGATATTAATCAGAAGAACACAATTTGACAGATTTCAACGTCAAAATAGCCATTGATCCGAACAAGGAAATCATATTCACTCTTTGTGATAACCTTTGGAAACAAGGGTAGTTCAACTTTGAAGTAACGATGTTTCATTACGCATATGTGCAGTGTTATTCTCCGTCTTTCAAAAACTTAAGGCAGCATTTCATTGCATTATGCTTAGTATACCAAACCTGTGAAAGCGCAAAATACACTTTAAAAAATATGAATTTGAAATAAACTTTAAAATCGTCCTTAACTTATGGCCAATTGTACAATGTATATAAATTCGAATTTGTAGTTTTAATACCTCAATTATTTAAGGAGGTCGTATAAATATAAAAATATGACGTCACAGTTCTACATTGTTTAAATCAGCCATCGTTTCTTAAATTACGGAAATTATTTTATGCAAATAAACAATGAATATTTATTGATTTCCCTCTCAATTATTGACATTGGATAAAAATTGCTTCAAATGATTATTTGAAAAAAGCAGTTTAACATAAAAAAACAGAAACAGTAAAAAAACTCAGTGACTGGAAATAATAACAACACCCGACAAAATACAAGGTAACTTCATATCACCCATTCATTATCCCATTTCTGCATCAAAAACTTTTACGAATAACAAAAGTCTATTCGTGCAACAAGATAATTTAATGGCCGAACCACAAGACAGTGATAAAATACACCAAGAGAGCATTTTCGTCTCTGTTGGAAAAGAAACATGTCTTTTATAGTTTTCCTAAAGGTCCGGTAAGGGTAAAGTATGGAATTTCATGTCACAATCAGGTCTGTTAAATATTTCTCTGAGCATATGTAAAACTTAATCTATCTATGCATGTTTAGATAGTAATTCAATGAATTAGTATATTCAAAATCCGATTATCATTATTAGCATTTTGGAATTACAGGTATTTTGAGAGTATATATCACCATATATACTGCAAATTTGAAACTAATTACGTGTTGCAGTGCGAAAAGTCATTGTGTGAAATTATCTCCTTTCTAAACATGCTAATGAGGTGGGTGTCTACTTCATCAGCCATATTTTAGAAACACGCCGTCTGTTGATGGTGCATAGTAACGGCTGGATATGAAGCTTGTTCGGGTATATAAATCACAAAGGAACGATGCATTTAGTAAAACAAAAACATTTACAAAATAAAAGTGAACAATTTGTCTGCTATTGCACGTTAAATTGCTTATAGTTGATGTCAAATGTCTTCAATGCAACCACACTTAAATTAACCGGGCGACAATAAAATATAATTAAAAGGCAAACATTTACCGGGGCGGACACAATTTCTGTATTAACAGATAGCTAAAGGATTAATCTTGAAGGGGAAATATGAAATAATCGATTTCAAAGATGTATATTTCAAAGATTCAAAATGATATACCGTAACGAAGGTATAAATGAGGGTGGTATTTTCCATTGTGTTCATTATTTGGCGGTAAATGTTATTTATAAACACTGCCAAGGCACCCACAGGGATCAAAGTACCCCGTTATGTTAAAATTATACGAAATTAATGGGAAGGTTTGGAGATTTCTGTATCTAAAATTTTATTTGGAACGGTAGTCGAAAATGTTTACTGTTCCATTTAATCCATTAAAACAAACTATAGACAAAAAATCAAAATACGATTACCTGAACGGGCCTGTGACTTTGAGTTGTAATCTTGACGTATATAGGTAAATTCGATTTCATTTCTAAAAAAGAGCCAGTATTGTAGCAGAATCAACGAACTTTGGGGTTTTATTCTGAGAAATTGTGTTGAATTTTGCACACGTATTAATCTTTTTTTTTTTTTTTTTTTATAAAACAGTATGCCAATTTTGGAGAAAATCTTAAGATGTATATTTGAGTCATCCAGAATGATAGACACCAACTTCAGTACACTTATACCGCAATCTACACACTAATAACAAGCTTTACAATCAAACGGCGAACATTTACATTGTTTCTGAACCTTAATGAAATGCACGATTTAAAAAATCACTAAATTTTCTAATTAGAAACAACTTTTTGGAATCTGTAACTACGGAAAACAATCTAAATAGACCTTTTTGTTTCGTTTAATGAAGAGTTCCATTTCTTTTGTTTAAAACAAATCACTGATCGGCCTGGTTGTTTTAAAGAAAAAAGCGTCTTCTTTTTCCTAAAGATAAATCTGTGAAATTCTTTAGGAAAATGTATATAATATTATAAAATGAAACACCAGTTATGTACATGTATTATATGCATGACCACCTTTTGAATAATTGATTTTCCAGGAGTTTGAAGCAGATTGCTGTTTATCGTGAAACTCTGCAATGTATACAATAATTCCGTTGCAGGTACTGCTCCTTTAAGAATGAATATGCAAATACAACAGCATTTAAAAGATAGACCAGCATCAGCACTTCGCTTTTCATACACTTTTTAATTTTTTCTTTTAATCGTTCTTTAAACATTAGAAACTAACAAACAGTAGTTATAAGTGAATATTAATGTGTAAACTGTGCACTACAAGTGATGATACAGATTTGCGTTACTATACGATACTGATTCAATAAATAATATAATCAGTTGAATCGTAATTACACGACCTGTATATCTCCCTTTTTTGGGCGAAGCTTTCAAAATGCAATGTCTTGAAAATGACAGAAGCTACCATTTTTTGCATCTAAATTTCAATAATGCATCATAATTTAGTTTATCAAATTTATTTCGGTTTTGCTTAATCATTGAAGCCGATTAATCTTCGACACTAAAACCGGACATTACACAGATGCTATAAATAGTTTACATGAGCAATGTGCGCGTGCATTATTTTTTCCAACTCGTGCACTGTGATTTGAAACAATTAAAGGCCTCTGTGTGATAATAACATGAAAGCATTCCTTAAGAATAAAAAAACCCTTATGGGTTACATTTTTTGTAGCAAATGTAAACAATGATACCGACTAACCCGTCATTTTAAGTTGCATCACGCCCGTGATTTAATCGAACTATGACATGCAACGCATGTATCTCCAATATTTGATCTGAAGTCGCACGCATACGACTCTACTGAAATTTATTCACATTACATTTTCTGTAATTTCATGGTTTATAAGACTTTAGATGATGGATTCTTTAGAATTTAAAAAAGCTAACAAAAATACAGCTCGTACTGCATCCAACAATACTTATTAAGGGTACCTTTCAATGAAATAAGACTAAAAGTAGCTATTGTATGTAGCATTTTTATTTCGTGTTAGCATTTAGGACAATAATATGGACAGAAACATCAATAAAGCCTTTGTCTGCTACGCAGATTTTATGAAGTTCTCAGGTAAACTGCATTTCTTATTACTTGTGGAAATTTGTTCCTTATTATTTTGCATCCTACCTTGTAATATCTTTATAAAATATGTGTTATGCACTGACAACGGTACAAATTGCTGTATTCTCATGCGATGACATTTATAGTGTTTATATATAATGAATTACATTTCAGATTGTTTCCAACATTTAAAGGACGACCAGTACTATAGCTATTTTTGCTGTCATTTTAGAATTAAAAAGCGTAAGTACATTGAATTTACCTTTTTATCTGGTATCAACACCCTGATGTAAACCCTTATTGTTATGTAGCCCCAGACGTAGTCGGGCCGACATATTGTTTAGGTCCATTTCTTCGTTATTAGCATTTCTTTCTTCCCATGATTTTTGACCGGCTATTTGTACAAAGTTACGAATGACTGATTTTGGACATTTTTTATTGGTTTTCAAGAACAAAATTGAAAAGATGGACGACGGCTTGCGGAAATCTCTGCATATTGTTGTGCAGCTTACATATAATTTTGGACGCAATCAGAAAAAAGCCATGGCTGCTGTTACCAAAAATAGATTAACACTGAACCCTAAAGTAAAACATTTTCAGGACCTTTTGATGTAATCAAATAAAACTTAGCAGTGCAGTTACTTGTAACACCATAGGGACAGTGCAGGCACAATTTTTTTTAAAATATGGCAGCCATGTCAAAGTTAGCCACTGGAATACGTCAAAATTTCAACGTCCGGTTTAAACGACAGTTGATTTCTAGGTAGAATTTTCTGCAAGATGGAATCATCGAATTGGCTGGCAAGGGAGACATCAGCTAATGCTTGCTATTGCTTTGTTGCATTTCTAATTGCTATGAGGTCTTTCAAATGGTGTCGTAATAAAAAAGTACTGTTATGACTTGTTTAATGATCCTCATCTAGAAAAGAGTAAAGCCCTCATTTCAACCCTATGGAAAATAACATTTTCAATGTTTTCACTTTAGATCAAAATTTATCAGTAGCTCCACAAATCTTCACAGGATGGTTGTGCTTCTATAAATATAGAGTAATTCATTATGGGAACTGCTAATACACTTGTCTGCTGTAAGTTATGTATTGAACTCAGCAGTATGTATCAGCAAATTTTATAGGAGGAATCTATGCACAACTTCATTAAACGTGACTGGTGCTGCACACATACAGGCGGGGAAGTAGTTCACAAGAATTGTCTCCCCTGTAAATTTGTTTACCTGCCATCTACTCAAATAAACAAGATGTGTGATGACACAGCCACGCTATAAAAAAAAACAAAATTTCTAATATTTGCGATATTTTTTACATTGTACTTAATATGTATCTTATGCTGCAACAATCGCTGTACTGTACAGATATATGAGAAATATACAAATGTCGTTGATTAATTCATTAAACATTGTTTAAAAAACAACTCTACCTGACGGTCAAAACTGTGTGAAAATAAAGAAAAAAATCTAGCCACCCTCAGGGCATGGACTGAAACAAAATTTAGGAGTATTATTAGATATATAATTATGCATCGTATTAACCATATGAAATTGATTTCTGTATATGGCCTTTTTCAGGATCCGCGTTTTTCAAGTTTTTAAGTAGGGAGAAAATGTACTTTTCGTTATATTTTCAGCTCGCGAGTGATTTGTACTCACTGTATAAATATATGGGACAATTAAAGGAGCATGTATTACTTTAAGTATTTTCACTTCGTTAAATTTCAAGATTTTCGGACACGCATTAATTAGTATTTGAGGTGTAAAATAAGGGTGGTTACTAATTGGTATTCTTTTAGAGAGATTTTTTGAAAGTTTCCTATTTATACAAAGTTGATTCCCGACAGAAACCTCAGAAAGAATGCAAAGGAGATAAAAAATCGATCTTCTTAGAACTTCTATTTTGGAAAAACGTTACGAAGGGCGGACATAAAAATTTGCACATGGAATAACAGGGGTATTTGCAATCCGTATACAAAATTTGATCAAAATCTAAAGATGGCCATTTTGGGGGTCCACTTTGAAAGACAAACACCAACTTGATCTTTTATGGCGATTTGTGCATCGTATATGCATCTATACGTTCACCTGCAGTAATCTACGTTGTTTTCATATAAATTCAAAATAAAGGAATGGAAAATATTAGTATTTTTTCATTGGAAATAACTTTTATAATTATGGATCTACGGTAAACAATCCAAAAAGTAACATTTCTACCTCATTTAAACGAGAGCTCAATTTCTATTGTTCTATTTCAACCACTTCCCCGCCTGTATATCCAATATTAGATTTCGTATTGGGTACTTGTGTTTCACTATAAAGATAGTTATTGTGTCGCCCTACACGTTGTGGGACCACATATTGTTTTTGTCCGTTCCCCTGCTGTTCACTTTATGAGGCTGAAGACGTTGTCAGATTCCGTATTATTTAAGATAGTCTCGGAATTGAAGTTTGGTAGACTAATTGATTTGAATTATATAATAGCTAATGGAAAAGTGGTCATTATCGTGAAATAAAGACTGCCTGCGGGAGAGTGGTATTGACTGAGATGGTGATAATGACCGAGCCGACGGCGAGGTCATTATCTGCATCGCAGTCAAAACTACTGTCCCAAGGGCAGTATAAATTTCACGATAATGACCACTTTTTCATTAACTATTGTTTTTATTTCATTGAGGAAACCATAGTATTTTTTTCACATTCTTCCATCTCTTTCTAAACATTAAAGTGACATGTTCATTTTTATTTGGTTTTGGTGTTTGCTGAATGTTATACTCACATTGCATTTAAACATATATTATTAGAACTCGAGAGATAATACACTCTAATTGTTTAAGATGTACAAGCGATCGACATAATATTGATCATTACCGTTTTGAAACCAGAGACGTAATTCTTAAATCAGAATCAGGCAATACCGTGTGGTATTGCCCTGCACTACCACATGGTAATGCCGCTTGATATTTTAACGTACATTCAAACGTACCACGTGGAAAGGATTCGAAATAGATTTTCGCCGATATGAAATAATCTGGTTTGGGAGACTTATTTACTCAATTCTTATTGTTTTATTATTCTTGTTATGTCACCTCAGACGTAGACGGGGTGACATGTTGTTATTCTACGTTTCTTCTGATTATTAATCTTTTTCTTATTATTATTTTTCTAATAATTTTTGTCCGAAGGATTATTTTTCAATGGCTGGATGTAATCAAATGAAACTTGGCATGAAGTTAGATCAACATGAGGAGTTGATTTTTTTACGAAAGAAAAATTAAAAATGGCCGCCATTTTCAAGATGGCCACCAAAATACGTCAAAATATCAACGTTGTCCGATTTCAACGAAAATTGATTTCTAGGTAGATTTTGATACTGCGAATGAGATGCAATCATTGAATTGGTGGTCTGGGGTGACATCAGCTATTGCTTGCAATTGCTAATCTAGTTCATCTTATCTTTTTTGCCAGCATTATGTCCTTCCATATTCTCAGATACCAATTACTTGATTAAAAATAACTAACTGTTTTACAAATAACAAAGCCTAAGACATATAATTGTTGTAAATATTTTGTTATTTAGAGGGCCAAATGAAAATTAGACAATCTCTAAATGGATTTCCGTCTGTAAATAATATTACTATTTTTATTGTTATACCAAACTTGATAGCAAGATTTATTTTATCAAAAAAAAAAAAACGTGCAGTCAGGTGTTGGTAATGTGAGAATGGCCTAGGCTGCCATGGAAAAGGTAGAAAGGCGAAAAATCTTAATAGCACAGAATTATATGACAATTTACAGAAAGATTACCTTATTTTTAAAAACTCTCCCAAACATAGGCTGTATATTTATTTTATGAACACCTGGCTATAGTCTGGATAACCTTTTGTCATCACTTGTTGCCGTCGTTCGTCCACCGAAAATTTTTTTTCACAATCTTCTTCTCTGAAAGTACGGGCTCTAATGAAACCACAGTTGGCCTGAATAATCACCAGGGTATGGTTGCCCAAACAGTATGGCCATAGTTGCTACATATAGAACATAAATTTAATTTGCATTTCTGTGCAAATAACTGTTTGGGTAAACAGGATCAGCATGTCAAGATATAGACCATTAGGCAATTTTCACAGGTTTTGTCCTTTTCCGCAAAGTTGTAAAAAATTTTGATATTTAATAGTAAAAAACTAACTGATAGATTTGAAGAAAATCTAAATTCTCATTTAGGATTTATTGACCTTTATTTGTCAATTTCACAATGATTTTATGCCTTTTCGCTTGCAAAAAAATTTGAAATAGGATTCAAGTTCAAATTATGAAAATGTCATCATGTAAAAGACTGTATTTTATCGTTCATGGTCAAGTTTTAAGACCTCTTCCAAGACTGCTGAAAGCGGGGAACTCAGTTTAAGCATTTTGCCCAATGGGAAAATACAGTGAAAGATTTCCTCAGAAACTACAAAACCAATTGAAAGCCAAACCTGCTCAAATTCGTCCTTTCTTTTTGATCCCATTCGAAAATGGGTCTGCCAAGTCCACACTTTATCCAGCATAGCTGCAAGCAGGGAACCTATTTTATTATAAGACCGTATTTGAAAGCCTTCAAACTGTTTCTTTGAAACAGCAAGGTCAATCAGACCCAAACTTTGAAACATTAGTCATGGGTGATTCCCTTTAAGAATATGTCTGTAAAATCAACACTTTATCCAAGATTGCCACCAGAGGGCAACTTAGTTTAACGTTGTACCCTACGGAAAAGCACAATCACAGATATTATCCACTGAAAAACTAGGCCAATGGAAACTAAATTGGTCAAAATAGTCCTTAGTTGCCCCCTTTAATAATGTGTCAAGCAAGTCTGCAAAACTTCCAAGATGTCCACCATCTGGGAACATAGTTTAGCATTGGACACTATGCGTAAATATTCAACGGTTTTCTCTCTTGCAGTTGCAAAGGCAGCTGGGTGCAATCTTGGTCTAAATATTCCTAGTGTTGTCCAATTAAAGCCATTTGTCTATCATATATGCATCTCATCTTTAATGGCCAAAAGTCAATAGTGAGGAACTTAGTTGAACATAAGAGCTTATAAGAAAACACATTCTGAGATCTTCACCTTTAAAATTAATAAGATAATTTGAACCAAATGTTTCATAATAGTCCCTACTTGGTTCCATTCAACAAAGGTGACCAGTAAGTCTTCAACATATCCAAAATGGTTGCCATGAGGAAATATAGTTCAACATCATGATTTATAACATACTTGAAAAAGAGGCACTTAATCATTTAGGTTATTTGGACTGTCCATGTCAGCAATGGCCCATTTAAGCGATATTGGCTGTTTGGATCCTCTTGTTTTGTTATCTCATAATTAATCACCCAGGTCAGGTTTTGTGACTTATCGTGTTTACTCCATGTTATTTTAAAGATCTTTCTCGTTTCAAATGGACAGACCTTCCTGTATATCGTTTCATCATTCCTTATCTTGTAGGTCTTTCCCGTTCCAAAATGAATAACTTTTTTGTATTTCTTCTGATTATTATGTAGGAGGCCCACTCCTGGTATTTTATATATTAAAGATTATTATTCAGATGGAAAAACCTCAGTTCATTTATTATTATTATTATTATTATTATTAAGGAGGCTCACTACTGATGCTAATGCTAAATATATTTTAGATTTCATGAAGCACTTTAGTAGACTTAATCAATTTGTACAAATAAATATATAGGTCTGTTTGCTTTTAACGTAGATAGAAGACATTACATTTGTCGGGAAATTGATTTCCCTGGATGTTTCCATATCCAGAATTTTCTGAAAACTTTTCAGGTTTCTTAATTTCACCTATAGAAGACATTCATGAAATAAAACGAAGGAGTCTATTATGCAAAATGTGTTAAGCTAATGAATTGGAGAAAACCAAAGGAGTTCCAAAGGAGTGAAAAAAAATGACACTAATTCAAAAATCTGATGAGTGAGCCACCTTACGGTTTTTCTTTTTTTTTCTGCCTAAATTTTGGAAAATTGTCTGATACTGGTACAATGACATAGAACATCCAAGAGAAAAGATAAAGAAAAGACAGCCTTAAGAATAATTTTGTTAGCAAATTTGTATCATGAATCAGTGTTCATAGAACAAAATCATATTGATGACATGCTGCATGAAGAAACGGGTTAAGTGTCGTTTTTGAAATACAACCTTTACTTTTTAAATTCAAAGTTTCAAATATATTCATAAGCGCACGTATGTGTCCATTTTAGCATATCCTTTATAAGCAGTGTTTTTAATTTATGTTGTTGTTAATATTTATTCGTAGTAAAAACAATTTATTTTTCCCCTGTGTCATTTTTTTTACCGGAGGTGATCATCATGTATTTATTTAATAATAAAATATTTTTTGGAGATTAAAAGTTTGATTTCTTATTATTTAATCAGAGAATTGTCGTCGTTGAATTTGATCATTCAGTTTTTCTCGCTGGAAAAGGTGCAGCGACCAAAAATGATTTTTTTGCTCGCGAATTATCTCCCCTGGTCCTTAGAAGGATTTTGTAAGATAAATTCAGAATCCATAAAAGATAGCTGCTTAAGTGTACAGACCTTAGGCAAATACCATAAGTGAAAGTGCGAGACAATATGAATCTAACACGGGTGGGTGTGCGAGACAAGGAAATCTCACACACCCATGGGCAAGATTAAGGTTGTCTCTGACGAGGCTTCTGTCTCTGACGAGGCTTCGCCGAGTCAGAGACTACCTAATCTTGCCCGAGGGTGTGTGAGATTTACCTTGTCTCGCAAACATACCCGTGTTTGATTTGTTTTCTCACCCTGTCAACACGAACGGGCAGTTGCTCATTTTGACATTGGACATCATGTTTCGTACTATCAAGCATAACGTTGGATTTCTGTTGACATTAAATAATTCAAAACATATTACATTACACAAGTATTTACTTGGCTTACTGTGGGTTTTCATTTTTGTTTACTTATACACTGGAATCGTTGATCTGAAATTTGACCTTCCTGACTTTTGTTTACTTACGGGAGTTACGTCCCCTTTTATGACGTCATAAGATTCGAGCGGGATTTTTGAATGTTGAGTATTACGTTATTTTCAGAATTATCTGGCACATATTATAGGTGTCGAGAGTAAACGACACAGTTTTATAAGTCGACGTTGTTGAACAATGTGCTTATCTAAATAGAAAAAAACAAGAAGACAAGTGCAATTTGAATGTCAAGCAGATACAAAAACCGCGGGAAAAAGATCGTGTAGGTGTTCTCACCCAGGCGGGTGGGTGAGACGGAAAATGGGTGGGCGAGACGGAAAAATCTAATCCAGGCATTGGCTACATAGAAAGCACTGCAGGTAGGGTGAGAAAAGAGAATCTCAGACAGCCAAGGGTAAGATTTCTAATCTCGGAAGAAGCGTGCTGGTGTTTGATTTCATTTCTCACTGCATTCTCTGTAAAATATACTAAACTTTGATCCATAAAGAAATGTCGTCCCCATACGTCTGGTAACACAAGGAGTTACAAGGAGTAACGGCCTTTTATTAACGCCATAAAATCTGAAATGTATATCAGAGCGTGCAATATTTTAAAAATAAGGAGATCTCACACCTTTAAAATAAGAACTGTTCTGTCTTTAAAGTGTTCGTTAAGTCATGACAGGCTTTCGTTACATTTGGAACTAAGTCCATGGCGAACTGTATAATAATCACGCCTCTTCAAAACTTGTCACAGGTAATGTTATTACATGACATTATCTTAGGAGATAAAAAATAAGTAAATCTTGCTTTTTTCTTTCCTTTGTACAATAGAATATCAGTAGAGATAAAATCTGTTGCATTTCTAACTACTTGCGCACACTGTTGATAATACATATAAGCATACAATATTTTATATACTTGTGAAAAAAAATGTATAGTTTGCCATCAAACTTTTTTTTCATGTTTCATGTAGCAAGTTGTATATATTCCCACTCTCAAACCAGAAAGTCTAACATAATTGCTTATTACGGAGGCATGGAGGGGACATGATAATTTTTTTTCCTATCCCTAGGTCACGACATACTAAGTCGTGGCCATTTTTTTTCCATCTCGTGGCCACTACATACTTAGTAGTGGCCACGAGATATCTATGTCGTGGCCTCGAGATTCTTACTCGTTCCCACAACATACTTAGTCGTGGTCACGAGATAGCAATCTCGTTCCCACGACTAACTAAGTTGTGGCCACGAGATAGCTATGTCGTTCATACGAGAAATTCCCACGAAATAATAACTCGTTTCCACTAAGTCGTGGCCATGAGATACTAAGTTGTGGCCACGAGATACTAACTCGTTTCCACGACATACTAAGTCGCGGCCATGAGATACTAAGTCGTGGCCACGAAATACTAACTCGTTCCAACGACATACTAAGTCGTTTCCACTAAGTCGTGGCCACGAGATAGCTTTGAACATTAGCAAAGGTCGTTGGTGAAGGTCTCATGGTGTATATGTATCTCGTGGCCACGACTAAGTATGTCTTGGGAACGAGTTAGTATCTCGTGGCGACGACTTCGTATGCCGTGAGAACGAGATAGTATTTCGTGGACACGACATAGGTATCTCGTGGCCACGACTTAGTATCTCGTGACCAAGAGTAAGTATGTCGTGGGACCGAGATAGTATCTCGTGGGAACGAGAAATCTATCTCGTGGCCACGACTTAGTATGTCGTGGGATCGAATAAGTATCTCGTGGCCACGACATAGCTATCTCGTGACCACGACTTAGTATGTCGTTGCAACGAGAAAAAAAATCCACATATCCCCTCCATGCTTCCGTAGATTATAACTCAAGTATATTAGAAATGATTATACATTTAATGGTCGTCTTTAGAGAATATAGGACCAAATGTTTAGTTTTCTAGGCTTAACTCTATACATTTAGAACGAACTACTTTGATTGCTCAAGAATAAATTATTGCAACTGGTTCTTTTAAGAATTCATTTTATGACTTTTATTTCAGAACCAATTATAATGGCTGCCTGATGAAATGTAACGGCAGAAATTTTCACCAGATAAAAGGTAATTCTTTATATATTGCGTTCACTATCAAAAGTATTACTACCAACCCTATTATTTTTATAAAAACAATTTCTGGCATACAAAGTCAAAACACTGCTGTCATTCGGTTCCGCCGATAAAAATGATCGGGGGGATTTCTATCGGCGGTTAAGCCTTGAGAGGAGATCGTGAGGGATTTGGTGACAACATCGTGAGGGATTAAATTGACAATTTTTTTGAAAAAAAAACTTGATATATTGAAAACAGGAAAAAGAAATGTGTATGTCAAATAATTATTATCTGATTATCGTTTGGACAACAAAATATATTAAAAAAAGATACAACATGTTTGTCAAAATAACAAAATGCATTATTGAACCCTCGTGAAGGTTGAGGTTACGAAATTTATGATCGTGAATAATAAGCTTAACCATTAGTAGAAGAAAAATGTTTATTTTATTTAATTGTATGGTTTTTGGTGGGGGGTCAGCAAAATGGATATTGGAAAAAGGTAAGAAGCTACATTTTTCGTATTTTCAAAAGTGCACTAAAGTGTTGATTAATTGCATTATTCTTGTTATCACGTGAAGCATATGAATATGCATATTCACCATTGAATCAAATTGTCGGATTCCTAAAATTAAGTCGTTTTCTTCCCTGATCTCAAAAAAGTTTAAAACCTAATATTTCCAATTAATACAAATAAAATGTGATTGACTTAGAATCTGGAAAAGGATCTAAAAGAGTCCATAAAACGTCCTTTTATAAGCGTTTCATCGAAATTTGTTTTATGATTCATGTATACTTTATATACATTTCAGTTATACTGTACATATGCTTTACAGAATTTTGCATATGGATGCACTACCATATTTTAAAATTTTGTCATTTTAATTAAATTTAATTAATATCAAATTGTTATCATGGCTACATGTGTATTGTGTTCACATCTCGTGATAATATTATACAAAATTTTCCTGAAGATCATAAAAGGGGAAACGCATTCCCTCGCGATCAGAAAAATGAAATAAAAGAGAAAACAGGAAACACCTACAATGGCTGAAATTATAATTACATGCCACAATCCGCTAGGGAACTACACAGAAAAACACAAACTTTTTTAGGAATTACCTTTTTCTTTTTGCTTTTATTTTTGAAATTTATTTTGAGATACAATTTTGCACATAATATTGTAGTTATTATTACTGTATGAACATACAAATAAATATCATCCAAATCATTACAATATTGCCAAAATATGCCTTTGTTTACATTTTGTAATCCTTGAAAATGTTGATGACGGTGTCGCCTTTTGTAAATGTAAAAAATCGAAGACTTTAACTGTTACTTCAATTCACTTCTTTTATCTAGGTTAAATTATTTCGACATACATAAATATTCTAGGGAATAACTGTCCCAATAAATAAATATTTTCAAATGAAATTTGACCTTGTAAGATTTCTTTCGATATCAATCCCTCACAGTGGTGTCACCAAACCCCTCAGGATCTCATCTCAAGACTTAACCGCCGTTACAAATCCCTTATGATCATTTTTATCGGTGTTGTCCCTTTTGTTTCATCTAAATCAATGCAAATAGGAAAAACATTAAACAATGATACCTTCATTAATTAACTTTATGAATTTTATCAATCGCTTTCCCGTATTTCTTCACTTTTTCACTTTGACAGACTTTGCGTCCTACCAAAGCACGACAGCAGAGGACAATTTAGGCACTACATATTGGCTTATTTGAATTTGAATGTTTTAACAACAAGAGACGATAAATGAATCGGATTTAAGATATGTAATTCCCAAATTGGATTAGGCCAATATAGAAAAAAATCTATATTGGCCTAGATTAGGATTATGGCTTTCCATATTATTTGATTTTAATGCTGCTGTTGAGAGGTTACACCTTGAAACACGTGTACAACATAACGAAATTTACCGTTTTTATGCAACTTAGGTATTTATTGTATTTAGGTCAAATTTGCATACTTTTTCGTCTTGAAATTTCAGTTTTAAACATATTCAGTCTAATACACGTAAGTTAAATAATAATTAATTATAAACATCCTCGTTAGTTTTCCCATGATTTTTATCAAGTCTTAGTAAAACTATACATATCATAACAAGGATAAATTTAAAACTCGAACAAAATAACTTCAGCATACTTTTTTGTGTCCCACCAAGAAAGTTGCAGGGTAAATAGGATTTCTCAGATCTGTCCATCCGTACACATGGTTCTAATTCTGTGTAGTCAAGTCCTTTTATAGGTTTCGCCGACGGACCTGATACTGTGCAAGGTGTTGCCCTACAGATTGAATATGTGAACCTCATATTATTGTTTCATTTCCTAAATTTTTCCGGAATTTACAGGTAGTTGAACTAAGGCATTTTTGACCAAATCTTACACACAGGGTATCCATTTTTGGAAATTTATTCCTCTTACAGGTTTAAACAGACAGACCTGAAACTTTGCATGGAGTATTTATATACTTTAAACATATATACCTCATACTATGGTCTCGTTTAGTGATTTTATTTTATTTCACAGATAGTTGAATTTATTTTTCCTACAGTATCTGGATCTAGTTAAAAAAAATTAAGATGAAAAAGAAAGGAAGTGGGGTAAATATCAAGGATACAACATCCCATATCCAGGTTAAAACGACCCCAAACAAAGCATCTAAATAGTCAGTTTGAAATCCTGGCGATGGTTGTCGGTGTAAATTGGTATAAGCAAGATCTAAATAAGTTTAAATCAGCTATGGGCAGTCCTTTACACGAGATAGATACATTTTGTACATCTTTTCTTTGAATTTAGATGTTTCAAGTTTCCAAATACTTTTTGGTTGATATGAAGATTAAAAATTCAAAAGAGTGGAATATGGAGATCGAAATGTAAAGGTTAAATTATACACTGACTGGTCGACAGCACGGTAGGCCGACAACACGACAGGTCTACAGATATGAAAAAAAATATTAAATCAACAAAAAACCCAAATATCATATCATAGAAATCGAATTTCTTATCACATGATGACAGGTCGACAGATCCACAGGACGACATACGTATAAAAGGGTCCCTGAAAGAAAAATTGGAGCAGGCGAAAGGTAAGGGCTTGTGTTCTTATGCGAAAAATAGAATAAGGTGAGAGCTTTTTTTTCTAATGCGAGAAATATAATAAGGCCCTTTAGGTAGGATTTTAGCTATGAGTTAGTGTTAATTAGGTTAGTAAGAATGGTAGCCTTACCAGAGCAGGGACTCATAAAGTGATATTGAAGTTAGAGATAGGTTAGGTTAGACAGTGTTAGGTTAGGAAAAGGGGTAGCCTTACTAGAACAGGGTCTCCTAAAGTGATATTGAAGTTAGGTTTACTGTTCTAGGGTGTCTTTATAGGGCCCAATATATAAGGGTTGCGATTTTTTTTCACATATACCACAGTATGGTAAGCTTTAGTTTGGATTAAGGTTTATGATTATGTTAAGAGTTGAGTATAGAGTAAGGGTTAGTGTTAGGTTCAGGGTAGAAATTAGTTATACCAGAACGTGACCAACTTAAGTAAAATGATATTACCTTAATATTTTTTTTTAATTGTATGTCTGTTGTAATTGCCTGTCGACCTATTGGCTTGTCAGCATGTCGACTGGTCGGCGTGTCGGCAATGTATGCCCGTGCATGATATCTATTATAAAATTTTGGCTTCATCATGACTGCCTTTCTTGCTTTCTCTGTGTGTCGACCTATATGTCTGTTGCCCTATCGGCATGCCAACCTCTCTGTCTACCTACGATATGTCTGTTTTTTTAAATTGTATGTCTAATGTAATTTCCTTTCGACCTGTTGGTATCTCTGCCTGTCGGCGTGTCGGCCTGTCTGCCTGTACATTATGTCTTTTTATATGGCCTCTTGACCTGTTTGACTGTCGACCTATCTGTCTGTCTACCTGTCGACGTGTTGACCTGTCTGTATGTCTGCCTGGCGACGTGTCGACGTGTCTGCCTGTCTACCGGTCGACCTGCCTACCTGCCGGTGTGTCGACATGAAATCCATTTTTAATTATGCTTTCGTGCTACATTATTAAACTTAGATTGTTGTAATGTAATTTCATTGCGACTTCAATGCAATCAAACAATTTCGTGTCTAATTTACATTAAACTTAGTTGTAAGTGGACAATGTACCAGACTTCACATGCAAATTTCTTTGTTCTATGCAGGTACTAGCTAGTGAAAATGACGGTCATTTTCAACCAATCAAATGTTACATAAATATTTTGTTAGATTCCCGTTTTTTCTTCTTGCTTTATATTTATATGTTGTTTAGAAAATTAGGAATCATTGAAAGATTTGAGGTCGTTCAAATTTATAAAATTCGTTGTGTTGTTCCTTAATGTCTGCCATTCCTCTTTAACACAGTACATATCAAATTGAAATGTCGGACGTGTTCATCTCTTTAGGTTGTTTTCATGGAGTAAAATCACTTTGCGAATAATGAGAAAATGGTGCATATAGTATCTGCATGGATATAGACAAATACTGCATCCTGTAACATATATGTCTATATAATGGTATACGAAGCAAATGAGTGGGAAGGCTCTTGCGTATGTGAAACAGAGAAAGAAATGGCGGATATAATGTCAACTCCTTCACACAATTTACTTTCTTTTTTTTCTGATACATACCGAATTTGCTACAAATCTAGTTGAAGTATTGGTCAGATATATTTTTAACTTTGAGTAAGTGTATTTTACAGCTATAACAGACCTATTTCCGGGCACAGACATCTCAACATTACCGTTAATAAGACAAGATAAGACCTTAGCCGTTCAGGTATGTTAGTCGTAAATTGAAGTTTGAACTATTTTTTTATAAAAAAAAGAAAAAACAAAATCAAAACAAAATTATAGTTTGAAAATCTTCCATTAAACGTCTAAAAAGTGCTACTGTTATTCTGTATGTAATCAGACAAAATTTGAATTTTGTTTGGATTCTCCATATAAAATAGTTGATGCTATTTGGGATGGAACTTCAGGGCGATTTTTGTAGACACGAAAACTGAGCATGATCAGTGTTTCCACATGTGCGTATTCTTGTCCATTTGTTAAATCTAATAGCCTGTTCTATTCTTTTTCTGTCTATTTTTCGTTTAATTTGATGCATTTCATCTCACAACTTTACCAATTTATAGTTATATTTTTTGTGTAAAAAGTGTTCATGTTATTTCCAACAGTCTTTGAAATTATTTTTCAGCAAACAAAAATCTTTAATTTATACACGTTTTTTTGTGGAAAAAAGAGTAGGTCTGATTTTAAATCGGAATTATTTGACATAAAAGATGGGAAAATTTCAGTATACAGATTTTACAAATCGGGGATTCAGGGATCATCATTTGATAAATTTGCTACAGTTAAATTAATAGTTGGAATAGGTTTTATTATCAGCAATGAAGGGGTATAGAGTAAATGCACAAGGGACAAAGTCTTTGCAAATACATGGTAAAACAAAGCAATTGAACAACACTTTTATTGTTGCTCTTTATTTCGACATCACCATGAGGCCTTCAACAACGAGCTTTATTGTTAAGAAATTGATTATTGCAAGCTGGCTTGATGCGAATTAGAACATGGACAGACCTTATATTTGTCGGTTTTTTATACTGAGGTATAAAATGAAGACAGATATAATATCTAACTATGTTCAAATTCGAATGGAGTCCAATTTAAATAATGTATTTCTAATCTAATTTATTTAGGAAGCGTTTTGAACATTCGAAGAGGTTCTTAGAGGGCAATATTGGGTTTGACACTAGAATTAAAATTGGTCTGAAAACTGCATACAAACACAAATCAATGAACATAGAGAAATGTATATTTGTAATTTTGTCAATATGAATTAATACAAATAATCTGTTATAACAATATAAAATTCAGATATTTTAAAATCCAAGCGGGTATAAATGTGGACTGGTTGTATTTTAAATTTATATAATTGCTAAGTTATATTATATTTGAATAATTTCAGTTCCGTGTCTTACATTCAGTAAATGGTCGTAAATTCCTTTTTTGTCATTATTTGATGCATCTTTTTTGGCAGAATTATTATCTAAAACTGTATTTACACAAAAATAAATGAATATTGAGTAAATGAAATGTGAAATTGTGCATTTCGAATGTCCTTTGATAAAATATATACGCATGTGCTAAAACATGTCGTTGGAATTAGAACATAGCTTTGCTTCCCAAGCGAAAGAAGAAAGTCATATTACAATACTTTATAGTAAGTTCAGAACGGACTATAACGCCGGTTGGAGCAAAAATCATTGCTACATGTCGATCAATACTACATCCTTGTTTCTGTACATGAAATTGATATTAGGTATACATGGTAATATGATGATTAAGTACCGATAATAAATCCAAAAAGGCCAACGCTGCATACATTGTATTTTGTAAAATTACAAAACGTTGTGTATTTTTTAATCGTGAATACCGTTTCATTCAGCAAAGTAATACTGACTTTGCATTGTTATATGACGAGTCTCTATTAAATATGACATTTCATCATAAATCCAAAATGACCAAAACCACATATTTTAGTTTAACATTTATCCATATAAGAAAATTTTATAAAATCTAATTTTAAAATTGGTTAACATTTAAAACTACTTCATACATAATAGTATAGTTAAAGTATGTTTCGGGGTAATTACTTGGTTTAAATAGCTTAGTAAGGAAATGGGTAGTTATAGTCCAACGTGCTAGTACTGAAAATGTTTCTCCTTGGATCAAACTTTGTTTGCATGTAAATTAATCCAAATAATGGCTCCAGAGAAATACTTTAAAATTCCTAAATTTATCGGATTAGAATTAACATAAATGAATTTATTTAAGATATGATAGGCCCCTATTATGTTACGAGTCAGCAGGCAAAAGTTCATGGTCACATAAATTAAAAAATAGCAAAAAAAACAAACCAAATACAAAAAAAAGAAAAAAAAACAAACAAACATACAAACAAAAACAAACAAACAAACAAAAAAATCTTTTATCTATCTGTTTGTAATTAGCTTTTTCATATAAACAAATTGAAGGTTGTTATTACCTTATAACAAAATACCTAAGTTCTTATTAATTTACTTTCTACATATGCGCATTTCGACAACCCATGTCTCATCAGTGGCGATCACACCAATACATTTGGAAGACTCCGAAGTCCATTTAGCGAAAAGCATATAAAAGCTAACAGAGAACAAATAACCAAATAACAAAAGGATCTAAATTGAAACGGAAAAATTCAGCTAAGCATGATGGAGATACTCCTTATTTAAAAAACGGTATTCGGGTCACGCATCTACCCGATGAAGTAGGGAAATTTTAACTTATTTAGAGACTTTCATCGATTTCCATAGTATATATAATTATCTAATGTGTGTTTGCAGAATGGATAGAACCATGGGAAGAAAGAACTGGAAATACAGTAATCGGAGATATATTACTGTGGCCGAGGTTCAAAGGGCAATAAAGCAATTGAAAATTCAAAATCTAAAGTCCTCATGGAGAGATAGCAATTCGGAGTATGGTTCAATTTGTTGTGTAATTCACAGGAAAAACAGTCAAGAAAATCGTTTGAGAGTTAGGAATATAATTAAAAGATGTATGATAACTCTGAAGATAAAATCCAAGACAGAAACTGAGAGCTTAAATGAAGACAGATGCATTAGTAAAAACTTCAAATTGTGCCATTTATCACCAGGTAATGTTTCCACGAATGATATTCAAAGCATTAGGTATTTGTTGTTATATATAAAAAAAATTGTTCAAAATTGTTTTTTTGTAAAGGACTGCAAGACATTTCTGTATAACGGAAAGATTAGTGTTTCTGCAATGTTACTACTGTGATTATTCAAAGTATTTCATCATTCCTTTATTTGTTCATCAATTATATACATTACAAAGTGTAGAACGTATAATTGTTGGCTTAACGCTATGAGAATGTATAGTAGGTGTTTGGGTATGGGATGTTTCTTCGTAATTAAGTTAAATATATTCAATAACATCTTGGAAAGATCAACAAACTTCAAGAGATAATTAGTACAAAACTATGTTATATGATATTGTTGTCTTTATTTTTCGTTTACATGGTTTTTATGATATTAGGACACAGAATAAATCTGAAATATTTGTAGACCAAAATGGTATTCGAGTCCCGGAAATTTACTATTTTTTCTGATTTCACTGAGTTTAGCAGATTCAGTTCATGACATATTAAACAGTTATACATGTATTTGATTACTGGCAAAACACAACAATATCTTATATATTCCACAAAACTAACGATATAAAATGATTTGTCCTTGCTGGGGCCTGTCTGTCTAGTCAGGGCTTCGTCTGTTCTATTTTGTAAGGGGTAATACTATGTGTATGAAGGAATGAAAACCTTACCAAATATAAACTGTCATAATTTTAGACCTAAAGAGGACCTCTTATTTCAGTTTGTATTTGTTAGATCATGTCTGATTTATATCACGTTTTAGTGATTTGTAAGGTTAAAAGCGCGAAAAATGGGAAACTGTTGTGATGTCAAAATGTTAAGTTAAATCAAAATACCGTATAGCGGGTTATTTTGACGGGTGTACAATTTGGCGGTTTTAAAGAAAAAACGTATACGAAAAATTTTGGCATTGTTTATTTTCGCGATTACATAAAATACATAATAAAATATTTCTTTGTTACTACAAAGAAGTGAGTTTCGGTTTATATTAAGTGCTGATCAACAAGAAATATTAAAGAAAAGAATGGTAATTATCCTTTGATTTTAAATATTTTTATTGCCATTTATCAATTTTTTACTTAATTACATGTAATTTGTATTAGTATCTACATTTTCAGTAATTTTAAATATTTGTCACCTACACAGCTTTTGGCCTGAATACAAACTTTAGGCATTCACAATACATAGAGATATCCAAACCCTGATGATAAATATCTATTAATTTCCCAAGGTAATCTTTGTAAAAAAAAATGTTATAAATTTCATAATATACTTGTTTCAATATACGAATTGTAGAAAAAAATCTGCGGAATTTATTTTGACGATTTAAGCTCGACCGCTAAAATACGCCAAAAGTAGCACCCCGTGAAAAGAAACCGCTATACGGTATGACGTTTTCCGAAACTAAATTAACAGTAGCTTGGTATCTCTCTATTTACATCGATAAACAACTACAAAACATATTCCTAAAAAGTCGCACTCTAACCAGGGCAATTTATTTCCTTGTGTTTTTGTACACATTCAGTAGAAATTGTTGCAGATGTTTTATAATGATTTTTGTAAATATACATTCCAAAAAATTAGTTTCAACACGGAAAGGATTGTGATTTCAAAAGGGAAGGAAGCAACATAAATGACTAAATACCGAAGTTTTTGTGATTTTCTATTCTGCGTATGCGCATTTCGACAACTTATGTCTCTTCAGCGCAGATAAAGTAAGTGAAAACCGAACCGTCAGTCAATATTTAGCCCAGTCCTTTAATTTCAGCTTCCGCTACATAGACGATGTACTTTCTCTTAATAATCCTAAATTCAAGGAATATTTATACCAGATCTATCCCAATGAGCTTGAAATTAAAGAGACTACTGATACACCTACTTCAGCTTCGTATTTAGATCTTTTAATTTACATTGACGAAAATGGACGTTTCAAATCTATGCTGTATGACAAACGTGATGATTTTTAACTTCCCAATTGTGAACTTTCCTTTTCTGAGCAGCAATATACCTACCTCTCCAGCCTATGGAGTGTACATTTCACAGTTGATTCGTTACTATCGGGCATGCAGTTTATACAGTGACTTTTTAGTAAGAGCAAAAACACTGTCCCAAAAGCTGCTTAGTTAGGGATCTGTTCAGCCTTTGTTACTTTCATCCCTTCAGCAATTCTATGGCCGTCACCATGATATTATTGACAGATATGACGTGTCTGTGTCCCAAATGAAAACGGACATTTTCAGCTAGATTTCACGTCTTCACGGATTTGACATAAGCGGATTTGACTCAACCCTGGATTGACTGACTGATAGTGTGACGGGTGCTAGGGAAGTAGGACATGCTTACCCATCCGGAGCAGTTGATGTCACTCCCATTTTTTATGGGAGTTCACACTGTCAGTACTTTAGTTTTTCGTGTTGTCTTGTACATCATACTGTAAAATTTTATCATTGTCTTCGTCAATGATGTTTGTGCTATCAATTTGTCTTTGTGATTGTTTGAATACTATAGAAATTTACAGAAGCTTTTCAAAATTTTATCATGGTACTGTTTGAGGGTTAGAGAAGTAACATGTACGATGGACTTCAATTGGTTTTGCCTAAGTGTTAGAAAATGACATTTACCAATCCACTACTAAACAGATCATTCAAAACAATAAATGCCTTACTGATAGTGTGACGGGTGTCGCTAGCGGGGCAGGACATGCATACCCTTCCGGAGCACCTAATGGGAGTTCACACTATGAGTGCCTTAGTTCTTAATGTTATCTTTTTATTTTCGTGCATTGTAGCTGTCTCACGTCCTTGTTTTGTCTTTGTTTTTATCTGTTATTGTTTTTGCCATGTCTTTGGACTTCGATTTTTGTAGTCATCGCTTCCCTTGTTCCTTCAGTATTCTACTGCCGTTGTTTCAAAAGAACGAACAATCCATGGACACTAAGAATCAAAGACACCAATTAAGTACGAGACAAAGAAGAAAAATGAGGACACATATAAAGATGAACAACACGGACCCAATAAAAATCATGGGTGAGATCAGGTGTACCGGTAGAGTGAGCATCTCCTGCTTCTTATAAGACGCCCGCCGTGTTGAACATGTCAACTCCGGTAGTAAAGTCAAATCCGATAGAGGAAAAACAAACTTTAGTTGTAGAGGGAAAGATCTGTTGTCATCTGGGAAACAGATATCCCGTAACGATCGCAAAGATCGTGTTCTCGGCCGTAAAACTTATGTAGTGATGACTTTAAGTTTTTGATAACGTACCCTTGCTGAAGTCTATGTGTAAGCAACTGGGCTCTATCAAGGAAGTCACTGTAACGACCACAGGCCCTTGAATAACGAATGAGTTGTGAGATGTAAACTCCATATGCTGGTGCTTTTGGAAATGTTGCCACAAAGAAATGGGAAGTCATCGCTTTTGCCATACAACCTAGTTTGTAATGTACCTCTGTTGTCAATTTCAAAATGAAGGTCAAGGAACGAGGCCGATGTGGAAGTATCTTTAGTATCCTTAATTTCAAGTTTTTGATAGATGAGATGAAGAAAATCAACACAGCGAGGGTTGTTTAGTGATAAAATATCATCAATATAACGGAAGCTGAAATTAAAGGACTGGTCCAGTTTTTTGTCTTTATTTTGAAGAAGCCCTTCAATGAATTCTGCCTCATAAGAGTGGAGAAACAAATCGGCTAAAAGAGGTGCACAGTTTGTGCCTATTGGGATTCCGATGGTCTGTTGAAAAACAAATCCTCTAAACTGGACAATTATATTGTCAATCAGAAACTCTGCCATTTTAATCATCTCTTCCTTCGCGTAATTTTTCTGTGATTTTGAGTCGTATTTCACATAGTATGCCTGTTTTCCGCCTATGACTATGTAATTATATCTTCGTTCGCCGTTCTGACGGCTGGAGAAACATCTATGAATTATGTCCTTCAGTCGAGATTTCAGTTGTTCATGAGGAATGGTAGTATAAAGTGTGGAGAGGTCAAAAGTTTTAATGCTGTCACAATGCGATAATGATCTTGATTTTAGGATGTCGGGCAGATCTTTAGAGTTTTTTAAATATCCACATTTCATGTACACTACTTCTTGAATAGCTAGTATTACAGTAATTTTGAAGGCCCTCTTTAACGGCTGTCAAGATGGAGGTTAAAAGCTTAGAAAGGGGTTTTGTGGAACATTTTGCAGATCCAACGATGTACCGTTGTTTGTATGGGCATTTGTGTGTAACTTCATCTTTGGTTGAAATCCCAAAGGAAAGCAACACAGATTTATAGTTCTGTAATATCTCCTCCCTAGACCGAGTAGTAGCTGTGTAGGTTGGATTGCCCTGGGAGTTACCAATGCCTAGTTCTGTCTTTAAATATTTCAGGTAGTTATTTTTACATATGAAAATGATGTTATTTGGGGCTTATCTGTCGGAACAACACAACTTATTTGTCATGAATGGAGGACAAGTATCTGGCAACATCGGCATTTGGAAAATGGATGATGCTTTAGTTCTCATTGACTCTCGTAGATGACTATTTTAAGAATCATGGACCTCGCAGCCTTAATCCATTCCGAAAGAGAATCAAGGTCTTCATCTTGCACACGTTTAATCCATTTCCTGGCCTAAATGATCCATTTTCTATCATAATTAAATTGTGGCATAATTAAGTGACCGCTTATCCCAAAATGTGATATGTCTTAACTGGTAAATAAATCTCAAAATTAAAGTTACTAAGAGAAAATAAGGTAGAAAATCAATAAACAAATAAAGTAAATAACAAATAAAGTAAGCAGCAAAAACAAGAACTAAAGGAGCAGCACTAAATTAAAGTAACTTATTGACAATTACAAATTGTATCCGCATGTGCAAGGTAAACGGCCATAAAAACTAATGCTTACACAATGCGGATTTATTATATACGAGCATGTTACCGTTAGAAAGGGAATTAGTTTGTCAAGCCTAAATATATTTCTATATATGCTATTCAGTGAATGGAAATAGTATGCATAATCTTCATACTTTCTCAAAAGGTGGTATACAATGAATTCTTGGGTCTCCATTGCTTCATCAAAGACATTTAATCTTCTCGGCTTTATTAGCTCACCTGGCTAAAGGCCATTGTGAGCTTTTGCCATCACTTTGCGTCCGTCATCCGTCGTCGTCCTTCGTCGTCGTCCGTAAACTTTTCACATTTTGACTATCTCCTCTGAAACAACTGGACTAATTTTAATCAAACTTTACAGGAATGGTGTATGATAAGTCCTTCACAAAGACTGCCGAATTTTTTCTGATCCGCCAAAAAACATGGCCGCCAGGGCAAAACATAGTTTAACATGAAACCGTATGGGAAAATGAACATTTTGGCTATTTTTTTTTTAAAGCAATGACCAAAACTGTACAAAACTTTACAGTATTGATGTATGGAATGTCCTTTTCTTCTTAGATTGCAGAAATCTCTCCGGTCCGTCAAAAAACATGACCTCCAACACATAACATAGTTTAACATGGGACCCTATGGTAAAAGCACATATTTGCAATTTCCTCTAAAGCTACTGAAGCAAATTGAAACAAACTTTACAGGAATGATGTATATAGACTGCCAAAATTTTTCCGACCCGCTGAAAACATGGCCACCAATGCAGAACATATTTTAACATGGGACCCTATGGGAAAAGCATATATTTGCTATCTCCTTTTAAGCTACTAAAACAAATTGAACCAAACTCAACAGGAATTATGTTTGAAAGGTCCTTTACATGTATGATGTTTGAAAGGTCCTTTTCATAAATTACCGAAATTTGGCCGCCAGCGCAGACCACAGTATAACGTTGGACCCTTTGGGGAAATCATATATTTACTATTTCCCTGAATCTACTGAAGCAAATTGAACCAAACTTTACAGGAATGATGTATGGATGGTCCTTTACTTAGTTTGCCGGAATTTTTTCATTCCGCCAAACAACATGGCGACCAGGGCAGGGCAAAGTTTAACATTGGACCCTATGGGAAAAAGCATAATATATTGATTAACTCCTCTGAAGCTACTGAAACAAATTGAAACAAAGTTTAGAGGAATCATATATAGAAGGTCCTTTACTTTAATTACCGAAATTTTCCGATCCACCAAAAAAAAAAAAAAAATGGCTGCGAGCGCAGAACATATAGTTATGTCTCTGAGCCTCCATTTTTTTTCTTCCATATGTTTTATGGGTTATTTCCCACTTCCAAATTCTGTTTCAACTCTTCTTTTGACTAACTTTTACCTTAAACGCTTAAGAGGAATTCCCACTTATGATTTCATTAAATACATGTATTTCTTCCATAATCAAGAGAAAAAAAAGTATTTTTGTACAAATTATTACAATTTTTTCCAAAAATACTTTCATAATCTTTACCTAATTTCATGTCATAATAATTTTTCTATTTAAAGGTATATAGTATCTAACATTGAGTTTACTGATTACTGTTTACTAAGTAATGTAGTTGTATAAATTAAAGATAATAAAATTAATTTGCATACATGAATACGATGATTAAAGATGTAGCTCTTTGGCATGATAGCTTGCACAAAGTTTTCCATGATAGCATGCAAATATTCTTTCAACTAAAACAAAATCTTAAATGAGAACCTGATGATCATGATCTGTATGAATCTTGCACGAAAACATTTTTTTTCTTGAGAACCACTGAATAGATTTCAACCTTTGGCACGAATGATGCTTATGAGGTGCTTACTAAGTATTATTACTTTGGAGCCTATCTATCATCCATGATGGCCACCTGCAGGGAACTTAAATTATTACTGGACCCTATTGAAAGAGCATACAAAGATTTTTTTTGTCTGAAACAACTAGGCTAGTAAGAAAAAAACTTAATCACAATGTGTCTTATATGGTCCCCTTCAAGACAGATGTCCTTCAAGTCTGCACCTTATGCAAAATGACTACCAATGGGAAACATAGTTTAATATATGGGTACATTGAAAGATCTTCTCCATTAAAGCCATCTGGCCTGGTAGAAATAAGTTTTGGCACAGACTTATTTCTTTTTAAAATTGTGTCCTGCGGATCCATCCCTCATCCAAGATAGCAGGCAATATGGAAAATAGTTTATTAAAGTTTGATCATTTAACAGGAATGTTTGTTTACCTAGTTTGAAAATGAGACCCTTTCACATAGAAGTTAATTTGACTTTTTGTGACAATGGTCCAGGTGGGCTATGCATGCTCTTGAGAGCCTCTAGTTCAATATTTAATGATATCCTGCCTCTAGTAAATTCCTGAGACGTCGATTGGTCAAACGACGTCACGTGCCGACCGTGTATATTCCATATCGAGTGACTGATTAATATACCGTCAGTGACCGCCATTACCCGGCGTCACTGTACGTTTTTAAATAGGTTTTTTGACAATTTACTGGACTCTCGACAGGATATAAACATTACACAGTATGTAAGTGACCTAATATGGTATACACACGGTCAGTAAATTGAATATTGGGCTCGAGCTACGCTCTCGCCCAATATGAAATTTACTGACCGTGTATATACCATATTAGGTCACTTACAGACTGTGTAATATATAATATCTTGTCTGTTATGCACCCATATACAATTAATGAAGAAAGGATAATAGAAAACACTTACAATGGCCGCATATAAGAATCACATACCACAATTTACAAGGGAACTGCACAAGAAAAGCAATAAAAAATTAAAAAGTCAATTGTTCAGAGAACAATTGCAAGGTCTTTCACCAGTTTTCATCATGATTACATGTTATTTTTTTATTTTATTGTCGATTCTAGTCAAAGATATGTTCTGAACCTTTTCAACTACATTTAATAACCTATCTCTTTCTTTTTGTTTGGTGATTTTACTGAAAAAAATCCCCAAAATTGGCTATGACCTTGACTTCTGACCTTGATGACCTCTGACCTTGTGCTCAAAATGAAGGTCTCTTCTTACTGATTAATTTGATACGTTACTTGACTATACTATCTGTAACGGTTTAAAACTTATATGTGAAAAACCATTTTCCGAAACGCGTCAAGAGCAATAACTCTTTAGGAGTCATCTGAGAGTTTTGGTCCAAATGGAACAAATGTAGCCCTTGACATGCTGAACATTTTTGCTGATATATTTTTTCAGCTATCTTTTATGGATTCTGAGTTTATCCCCTAACAAGGTCAAAGGTCAAGGTCAAAGGTCACCGATGACCTTCAGCCTGGTACTCAAATTGAAGCTCTTTTCACACTGATCACTTTAAGTATATATGTTTACTATATTATCTGTAAGCGTTTAAAAGTTATTCGCATAAAACCGATTTACCGAAACACGTCAAGGGCTATAACTCAAAAACGGTTGATCACAGAGTTTCGCGCCTATTGAATAAAATGTAGATCTCAATGAGACGAGTATTTTTGCAATATAATGTTTTCAGAAATTTTTTATCGTTTCCGAGATATTGCGATAACAAAATTTCAAATGGCGGCCATTTTGGAAATGGCGGACGAAAAAAAATTTTTGACCCCGGATTTGTAATTAGGACCATGAAAACTGCCTAGAAACCAAATTTGGTGAAAATCCGATAACTTTGAGAAATTTGCATATTTAGGGGTCAAAAACGCGTAACCGGGGTCGCGACCCAAAATTTTTTTTTTGCATGACAAATCATCCTGAGGATGAATGCAACATTATCCACAATTCAGATTTTTGATATCGATTATGGTTTCTGAGCTTATCCCCTAACAAGGAAAACCGTGATAGGGGAGGTAACTCCGTTACTATAAATAGCTCGATATGGTTGCGTAAGTTTTTGCATCCTCAGCTAGTATCGATCCATCACCTAAAGTATCGAAATAATATGTCGCGTAGTTTTTGAGCATGGCTGGCGGAAGAAAAAGAAAAAAAAATAATAATAATAATAATCGGAAGAATTACAATAAGGTCTTTCACATGTGGTGAAAGACCTTAATAATAATCGGAAGAATTACAATAAGGTCTTTCACATGTGGTGAAAGACCTTAATTAAGAAAGACAAAAATAGACAACGATAGGATCTCGGGATAGCCGGGCTTGTTAGTGGCACTAGCAACAGCGGTAGGTTTAAATGGGTATCCAAACCTCCTCTTTTTTTATCCCGTTTCCTTTTTGTATAATAAAGATACAAATAAAATCCAATACAGGTAGACCACTAGCTCGAAGACCTTAAAATCTTAAAAAGGAAACGTTATTCAGAAAGATGGCTTAAACAAACAGAGTACTCTTTTGGAAAGTGTACGAACCAAAGTTTGTATCCTTGGTCTTGACCATTGTTCTACATGTTGAATAATAGATATTCTGATTGCAAAAGAAGTATCCGGTATATTACTTTGTTTGTCTTTAAATGAGAATGCCGCTTTCGGAATGTACATGAACCATATTTATCGCAATTAATTGTCATCATCGTTGAAGTTACTAAGATTTCTTTCGCACCTATCAATTTTTATCACTGATAGAAAGTGAAGTAAATGCACAAGAGACAAATTCTCCACAATTGCATGCTAAACAAAGCAATGGAACAACCCTTTATTGTTGCTCTTCATTCAAAGTAACCATAGGGCGTTCAACATTGAGCTTCGCTCATACCTCTTAAGTACTTCCTAAGAACGGGTTTCAACAGAAATCATTGCTAACAATCAAACAGAAATGCGTCCATGTTGTTCTTTAATCATGGATGCGGGATTTTTTGTTTTTGTTTTTTGTTTTGTTGTTTTTGGACCATGACTATATTGCATTCAAATTCTGCATGTGTAGCAGAATTATAGGTTTAAATACATTATTTTCATTATCAGAAAGGAAATTTGGATATTCATTTTGCTTATTATGTCGACTTCACGAAGTGTGTCAAGCAATGGTTTTCTCAATTTCCTCTGTTTGCAGAAAATTTATGTTTATACAGAAATGGTTTTGATATTCTTATCCTTCAAACAAGACTTTGTTTTCACAGCGATTGATCGAACTTTATGAAAAAAATGAATTCCTGTCCCCAAAAGCTGAAGTAGATGATTGAATTTTTAAAAAGGATACTTGTTGCCATATAAACATGAAGAAGTGAGATAAATTAAAAGTGCACAAAATTTGATAAAACTCTACAAACTGCTACTATAGAAATATATCATGTTGTTGAGTGATATTTGCCAAAAAATACCGGCTGAGAGGCTGGACATATTTCCCGAGCCGTAAGGCGAGGGAAATTTGTGCAGCCTCGAAGTCGGTATTTTTGGCAAATATCACTCAACAACATGATATATTTCTTTAATTCCACCGAATATCTTTCGTCTTGCCTTATTGAAGATTTCAACATGTACTTTTAACGGATGATAATATAAATTCGTTTCTTGTTTTCAATACATATTTTGGTTATAAAGCCGGTGTAAATTCATCCATGCAACTCTCATTTTGAATTTATTGACAATGCCAAAATACATTTTTTTTAACATTTCTAATTTGGGATTAAAAAGTCATTGTCTTTTTTAATTCAGGTGAATGTGCACTTGATACGGTATCGTCGTGCTCTTGCGATTGTCAAAGTGAACTATGTTTTCATAAAAAAAACTCTGCTTATAGCATTTCTTAGGGAAAAAAAAACAAAAAACCAAAAAACTAACAATGAAAACACAATTGGTTTTTATCGGTTTGCTAAGGTCCTCTGTTATTAAACAAAACGGACACAACATAAATGAAAGTGTTTAAAATCAGTTTCGCAATCAGAAATATATACCAATGATGACACCATTCATCGTCATTTCAAGATGAAATTGACATCGAATACACATTTCTTCGTTTCTTCTATATTTAAGATTAAATCAATACCAACTTTGAGATAATTGATTTTATTTGTATATTTTGTTTCACTCATCGAGGTTAAATAATGCATTGTCAATGAAAAACTTGGATTTCTTATTGTAAGGAATGATGCTAATTTTAGAACGTGGTATTTTTTAAAAATACAACGCTGTGATGGCAAATACCACGGCAAGGGTGAAAAATTGCAGAAAATCATGACATTTGTCAAAATATTCAATACATGTGAACCAATCAAAAGCCAGCATTATTATATAAGGTGGAATTAATTTGAAAATACAACAAAACTAAGTATAAAAATCTTATATAGAGAACGAGTCCCTTGACCTATCTCAGCAAAATACAATACACACTTCTAATAAGATAAAGTATTTAAAAAAATACATATTTCTCTATTAAATGCAAATAAAGTTAATTAATTATTCTATTAAACCTTTTTGCAAGCTTGCAAGACATCATTTAATATTTTTGCGTACTTTGTTGCAAGTTTAGGAAGTGCAGGAACAGTAAACTTGCTTCATTTTATTTTAAAAAATTCCATAAATTTAAAATATTTTGTAAAAAAAAAACTAAACGTAAATGATGAATAGGATAAAATATCTTTTTGAATGATAATTAGTTGTGATAAATCTGGTTTATCTACATTCCAAAAAGAAAAACCTATATACAAAATATCATTGACCTACCACTTATAGTTACTGAGAAAATAACCTTATCACAAAAACATAACATGCTCAATAGACCGTAAAATTGAGGACAAGGACAAAAGCCATATGACAGACTGTCATGTGCCACTTATGACCAACCTACATACCATATATCATCGACATACCACTTTTAGTTAGTGAGAAAATCAACAAAACACAAAAACAAAACATGTTCATTTGACAATGAAATTGAGGTCACAAGTAAAAGCTATACACCAGACCGTCATGTACTACACAAGACCAACCTATACCGTAAATCGGGAAATTTTGGTGTGGGTTAATTTTGGCCTTTTTCATCATAAAAGGGTGGTTTTATTTTGGTATGTGACATTTTGGCCACTTTTGGTGTATAGTGTGTTTTATTTTGGTCATTCTTCCTGAATGTCTGTAGTTTTGTTCCCGGAAAACTTTCGGACGATTACTTGTCATATTGAAAATAAATCGTATTGTATCCGGACAAGAGTTCCGGTATTTTATTATTTACAATAAACGGAGTCTATTTGGTTTAGAAAAAGTCTATTTTGTTTCAGAATGACCTTTTCCTGGATTTCAGTTGCTAAAAATTTAGTCTGCTAACATTTTAGTGAATTTTCTACAATGAAAATCGAGGAAAAACTCATTCTGAAACAAAATAGACTTTTTCTAAACCAAATAGACTCCGTTATACAAAATTAACTTCACCAAATAATATTACCGAACTTCAAACGTTTATAACTTCTTTATTTCTCAACGGATCTTCGTCAAATTGGGCTCATTGGAAAGCGCATTTAATTATCTTTCATATTGTGTACAAATCATGCGCCTTGCATCAGCGGGTCTGAGCGCGAGGCGCTCAGACCAAAGGGTACCTATATTTCAAAATGAGTACAATTTTGAGATTAAAAGTTGCATTTTCCATATAAATTCTAACGCTTCCTTTCTCCTACACGCATAAACAATTGACAACAACGCAAACAAAAAGAACAAACCCTCCTACAAAACAAAAAAGACCAACAGAAATCAAATAAACTTTTAAAAAAACTCAAATACAGGCAAACTATGGACCATTTGGTCTGAGCGCAGAGCGTAGCGTAGTGCTCAGACCCGGTAAAATAAACGGTATATCTGTACAAAAAATGACAGAAAATTGAACACGCTTTCCAACGAGTCCAATTTGACCAGAATCCGCTGAGAAATAAAGAAATTATAAACGTTTGAAATTCACCCATTTAAATTTTACTGAGTCAGACCCTCCCCCTTTTTATTTTCTTACATTATTTTGACAAATATTTGTATAAAAGAACTTCCACACACTGTGTAAAGGTCAAAATTATGCAACCTGTCACTATCAATTACACAAAACCAACCACAAAATACATTTAGAATGAATTTATAAGAACCATTAGTACTGTAACGGAGTCTTTTTTACGGAGTAACTTCGGTATTTAGTTATTTGTTACCACTGGGTCGATGCCACTGCTGGTGGACTGTTAGTCCCCGAGGGTATTCACCAGCCCAGTAGTCAGTACTTCGGTGCTGACCCGAAAACCGATGCTATTTGGAACCTTACAATATCTAATTTTTGTAAATTTTGTCGAAAACTAAGGAGTATCTCCCTCATGCAAAGCTCTGTCCTTAGCTGAATTTGGCTTTACATTTAGATCATATTGGTTATTTGTTTTCTATCAGTTTTTACACATCTTTGAGTTAATGGTCTTCCAAACGTTTAGATTTTATCTGCACTGAAGAGACATAAGTTGTCGAAATGCGCATATGCAGAAATTAAATTCACAGTAACTTCGGTATTTAGTTATTTGGTTTAGAAAAAGTCTATTTTGTTCCAGATGGTGGCCAGTTTGTTAGTGATCTACCTGTTTTGCTTTTATTCGTTTCTTTATTGCCAGTCTATGCAGAGAGAATGGCTTTAAATTGTACACAGAATCCTGTACTTTCGGAAATAGCCGTGCTATCCTGTGAGTGAATCAGTATTTCAGAAGAATTTTCTCTATGAAACGCCTATTCCTGATTGACAGGTAGATGAAATAACTGTGGACTACGAGGGACAATTAAAGGTGCAGGGTATCGTCGTGTCACTTTTGTAACAGCTAAAGCAGCTGCACATTTAAAAGATTCTTAACAAAATAATCAATTTATGCCGAACAAGAATATGTGTCTATCGGACACAATGCCCCGCCTCACAACCATTTTGAACAATGCCATATTTCGTGATCAGTAAAGCATGAAGTTGGTTGCATGGATGTATTTTTATTATGATTTTTGTTTTATTATACCCTAATGGGTATTTAATTTAATGGGTGTTTAATGATAATAGCATACATCCTTCACAGAAAAGAAACTTTAACCTATGGATAAACGTCAAACTATCCCCTTTTCTTCCGTAGTCACTGAAGCATGAAGTTAGTGGCATGTGTAAATATTTTTTTTTATGTTTTTGTTTATTTATTTCCTTATGTGTATTTATACAAAGTTGAATAATCAAAGGATACATCCGTCACAGAAAGGAAACTTAAATCTGAGGTTAAATCTCATACTATCCCCCTTTTCCATGATCAGTGAAGCATGAAGTTGTAGTAAGGATAAATTTTTATTATGATGTTGGATTAATTATTCCGTAATGTATATTATGCAAAGTTTCATGATAATAGCACACATCATTAACAGAAAAAAAACTTCAACCTAAGGCAAACCTCATACTACCCCTCTTCTTTTCCATGATCAATGAAGCATGAAGTTGGTAGCATGGATAAATTTTTATTATGATTTTTGTTTAATTATACCCAAACGTGTATTTATACAAAGTTTAAGGATAATATCATACATCCTTCACAAAAAAAAACTTCAACTTAAGAGTAAACCGCATAATACCCCCTTTTTCCATGATCAGTTAAGCATGAAATTGGTAGCATGGATAAATTTTTATTATGATTTTTGCTAATTATACCCTAGTGTGTATCTATACAAAGTTTCATTACTATAGCATACATCCTTCACAGAAAAAAGTTAAACCTTAGGGTAAACCTGACATGGGACGGACGGACGAACGGACGAATAGACAAACGCACGGACGGACAGACCCGAACACAATATGCCCCCTACTATTGTAGGTGGGGCAAAAACAAGAAACAGAAGTTTAGACAGCTAGAGATTGACATTATGTCAAAACACACGGCAATTAGCGAAGGTTTCTTGATATAAGATAGATTTGTACTTCTGTGGATTTTTGCTTAAGAATGGCTGTGTGACTTAAAACAACCGAATTCATGATAAACACATTTTTTTACAAAATAAACATATCTCTCTGCATGTCTACAGTGTTCTCTCAAAGGAGCAAAAAAAAAAAAAAAACAACAGAGTGATGTTTCAAGTGTGAAACAAGACTTGCTTAAAACATTATGAAATAGTGAAAGGATATCGATTTTGTGATTTGACACTATTTATTCGCCGAGAGATTGGCAAATTTTTGAAAAGCATATACTTGTTTCACTGTAGGAGAACATGAGAGAAAGAGGATATTTGGTAACCAAAGCTTCGGTTCAACTTTTACATTGACCAGTGTTAGTGACGGCACAAAACCCGTATTTTTCGGTTCCCTAGAGATATTTATGTCACTTTCATGTCTTATTAGTCCCTTTTCGGCAAAGGGAAAGAGAACTATAGATTTGTGTCCCTGTCTTGTCTGTCTGTCAGAATATAATTTTTCCGCACCTTTATCTCTTGCTCTAAATACTAATTTGATTTTTAATTGATTGTATTAGTATGACAGGGCATAGATTAAGTTCGTTTTTGTTTTGGAGATTTATAGGCCTTGGCATTATTTTCAGTTGTCTGCAATTTTTCTGCCTGCTTGCAGATAATTATCTCATATTTGGTACATTGAAAGTTACACATCATGTGCAAATTTTTACAGGTCAGTCAATTTGTGACCGAGTTATGCTTCTGTACTTAGAAAATTTCAGTAAATTTCTAGTATTCAGATTTTGTCCTCGTGCTCTCAAATTTCAATTTCATATTTAGTACATTGTTCCCCCATGACAAGTTAAAGATAAAGTATTCATTGTTTGAGTTGTCCATTTTCTGCCTTGAACTTCGTCTGTTCTTACCTCTGTTCGGTAATATTGGTATTACCCATATCTGATTTGGGTACAGTTTTTCTTTAGAATTCCGGTATCTACCGTCCGTGCAATTGCAAAGGATTTCCAAAAAGTCATGGAGGAGTAATTGCACTTTTTCACGGAGCTTTAAAATTTCTTTATTTTTCGTCTTGTATTTCAAAAAACTGACAGATAAAGGAAATTGTAAGTACATTAAATGATTGCAATCTCAAAAGCAACTTTTTTTTATTTGAAAAGAAATTCCTAAACCCTTGTAGCACTTCTTGCCCCTTTATTCACCAATTTGTTTTATAATTTTACTTGTTTTTGTCATTTATCTGCTGAAATACAGGATAGAAGTCAATTATGAACAGATATATCATGTTTGGGAGGGGACTTGCGAAAAATAGCAGTCGAGAGATGTCATATTTATCGAGCCCAACGGGCGAGGGAAATTGCATTCTCGAGACTGGTATTTTTCACAAATTCCCCGACCAAACATGATATATCTGTTTAATTCTACCAAATGACTTTATTTAAAGCGCACAGATGACATCGTTTTTAAATTTTTTACAAGCGTCTCATTGAAAGGTTAAAAAAGGCAAATTTTTTAGCAAATACCCCGGCAGAGGGTAAAAAGTGACAAATTTTTAGGCAAATACTCCGCTGCTTGAAAACGTGCTTGAAATTTCATGGATTTGTAAAAAAATGCACCGGTATTCGACCAATCAAATTGCAGCATTCTATTATAAGGTAGAATTATGAAAAATATGCTACTATTACAAAAAACAGGACAATGTCAATATATACATAGTATGCAATTTTCAGTTAAATCCAAAAAGCCATTCTTTGTAGACCACATTTTTACAACTTTGACAAAGGGAACAAAACTTAAACACGTCTATTATTGGGTGTTACCGTATAAAATTTTGCTTAACACAACGTTGGTGTTCAGGTGAGCAATGCAGCCTCAAGTGAGACTCTGGTTTGTCACTCTATTCCAAAACCATTCTTAGATTGCCATCAGTTAACATTGGGTCTTAAATGCAAACATTCAGATATCAAAACTAAAATTCATGTACAACTTTTTGTATTGGTGGTCTGCTTAAATTGTTTCTTGCAAACGCATGTAAGAAGACAATTAGTGGGTTCTACGTAAACATAATAACTTGTGGGAAAACTTCAGTAAATTGGAAGCAAACCATTCTACTCTTGGTGAGCGATACATATTCTGGTTATCCTCTTGTCCTCATATAACAGATCATAAGAGAATGAAAATGAGTATTTGAAAAAGCACAGTTAAACACTAATACATTAATATATAACAGAATCTTTGAAAAGTTTTAAGGCTGTCAAACATTTATAGAACATTTATGATTTTTTATAAGAAATATTTGTTTTAAGCCTTCCGCTTTATCTGCCAAATTTTGCTCTCCAAATATTTGATAATTGTTTAATCAGTCAAATTATCTGTAAAGGTATACATTACAGGACAACATACACAGAAAACGGCTGCACCACTGTTGGAAGAAATGAGTGAAAATTCGAAAGAAGAGGAAAAAGGCGGGGATGATATGCCAGATGAAAACATGAACATTAAAGAGAATATAAGTAATATTGCACAAGATATGGAAAAAGAAAGCCCGAATCTTGTTTCAGATGACCCCAGTGATGACACTCATAATAGCAAAATAAATTTCTGCACGTCACATGAGATCAGTCACGTTGCAGAAGATAAAGAAATTGATGCAAATATTCTATCTACTGGCAATTTTAGTTATATGGCAGATCATTCATGCGGCGGAAATATGACCGACCATTATTCAGACCCCGATCAATCTACACATAGCACACCTTCTAAACGTTTGAGCGATGTTACTGTGGACATGAAGACAAAACGCTTGCCAAACTTAACTGCCGAATGGTATGAAAATGTAGATCAACCGGGAAAAAGTCCGTTGCTTAAAGAGTATAACTTCAATGAAGAAAGTCAAGACCGGGTTGGACTACATGAAAGTACAAAGAACCTTGAGAACGTTTCTACTAAGGAGATGGGAAGATTAACCATGAATAAGCAAGATGAAAAACGTACAACCGTATTGCATAGACCAGATAATGAATTCAATACATCTCTGACGAAAACGAAAGATTATAAAAATAGTCATAAACTAGCAAGCAAGAAGATAAATGAGGATTCAGACAGCACGGAGATTAATCTTCAAAGTAATGTGATATGTGATACTGCAGATCCTAAGACAGAAAACGGTTCATCGTCTTTATTCAAACATAGTGTAAATGAATTTGAGATAGAGAGTACAAAGTTATGTTCGACGACGTTTTCTGATTTCGAAGATGAACCAAAAACGGACACAGATGACACAATCTCTTATGATATGAATAATATTGCTGATGCAATAGTAGTTGACAACAGAGTTCCATTTTCCGATGAATTAAAAGATATTTGTGACGAAACGATACATCAGATGTCAACTGGATGTAATGGATCTAAACTCAACATGGAAGAACCTGAATCAATGTATAATAATGACAATGAAAAATGGCAGCACGAAAATGAAACGAACAGTCAAGTGTCGAACAAATTAACTGATAACATACAGCAAAGAGGGATGGATTGCGTGAATAAAAAATCAGAGGGATGCGAAAATGCAAAAATGAGCGGCAGTAGTAAGCGACAAAAAAGAGTTATCCAAGAAGACGAGTCAAAATTCAGAACTGAAAGCACAATGACTGAAGATGAAAGTACTACTGTTGATGAACCTGTGACAGTAAATGAGTCCTTTGGTTTTGAACATCAAATTGATACTGATAAACAATCTTCAGACGCAGAACCACCTAGTGATCCTGAAATTATAGAAACTGGGGAGGATGATGAAGAACACACTGCTGCGAAGTTAAGCCAAGAAACGTTGACGTCAATGTACGGACAAGATATAAAAAATAAATTTTATGAAACTATTGTACCAAATGAAGGAACATTTCGTATAACAGCGTCACAGTGGCAACAACTTCGTAAAATGCAAAGGGGAAGATATTTAAAACGAGGTTCATGGGAAGACATTATATCAGACGGCGTGAAAAAAATCAACCCATATTGTGTCTACATTTTTAAGAATCATAAAGTTTCCGTGGCAACACAAAGAAAACGCAAAACAGATACGCCTTTATTTCGAGGTGAAGGCCAATGCAAATTTCAACATTGCCAAAATAAGTGTAAGTTTTCCATGAATGATTCCTTTCTAGTCAAAGTCAACATAGAACCTACTGTAAAACACAAACTGTCCGAAAACCATGCAAGACCAATCCGCGGTAGTTTAAGACAACAAACCAAAAACGTATTTAAATACGGAAAGAAGCCTTACAAGCACTACCTAGACAAATTTAAGGAGACTCCAAAAGACGTTAGAACAGCTGGTAACTTTACATCCTTTGGAAACACTACACGCACTTTTCAGCAAATTGCCACAGAATCCAGAAATGAAAACAGACTGGACCAGAATGAATTTGAAAGTCTGTGTTTACAACGTACAAAAATGGAGAAAGAAATTCATGGCGTCAAATTACCAGGTTTTATACAACATATTGCTATCTGGCCCCCTTACATTATGTATTTTACAGAGAATGGTGTCAGAATCTGGCATGACATGGCAAAGGCAGATATTGTGTACTGGGATGCCACAGGTAAAATAGTCAGTCACAGGGAAGATGATTTTAAATATTTCTATTATGAACTTGCATGTAGAAATCCTGTAGACGGTCAACCGATAATTCCAGTATCTTGTATGATTTCATCATTACATTCCACCTCACTGTTACGGTTTTGGTTAAGCGAATTTAGAAGGGCAGAAAAAAAGATCTTTGGTCATGGTAATACCTCTAAGCCAGTCCAAATTAACAGCGACAGAAGCATGGCGTTTATCCAATCTGCATTATCTGAATTTAATAACGAAGACCTGAACTTATTCAGGAGTAGAGCATACAGGATAATATCGGGCAATGCAACTGAAAGTGATTTTAAAGGTACATTTCCTCACGCATGTCTATCACATGTGATGGGTTCTTTTCGCAAAACTGCCAATGAATGCTACAAGTTAAATTACGAGTTTGGGATGTATACGTTCAGTGCATTATTGAATTCTTCCACATTAGCCGAAGTGAAAGATTTGCTGTACTCATTTTACTATATTCTCTCATCAAGAGTATTAGATAGCAATACAAGTAAACATTTAGATAAGCTGCAGAGAAAGATATCCACACTTGGTATGGATGCAACTGAATTGGAAGAGACATGTGCAGAAAGTATATACAGCAAGGGAGATGAGGCAATGGAATTATTTACAGAGGAAAGCAATCCAGATTATCTGACTGAGGAAGACTTTCAAATGAGATCTACAACAAACGAATTCTCAACAATCGCAAGCACCATCTTAAAGTCAGTTCTAGATGAAATAAATGAACAATTCCATGTAGAAGTTCCTGGAAATAAAAGATATTCCCCAACTCTACTCCAGAAGATACACAAATTATATATCCCAACATTGCCGTTATGGTCAAACCTGTTGATAGGAGATTTAGCCCGTCATGGAACATCGGACGTGTATAAGTCATATCAACAGTCACATCAGATTTCACGTGGGAACACAAAAATCGAAAAAAGATTTCAAATCCTGAAAGACATTTCACTGAATAGCCAAACAACAAAACGTTTGGAAGAAGTATCAGTACAACTGAAAGACCACATAACAGCTGTCCAAGAACTAGCTGTACTGAAATCAGTAAAACCAGGAAGAAAGCATGTAGTGAGAAAGGGGAGATCTTCCAAATTGATTGAAGAAAGTTGGGACAAAAGGAAAAAGACTTCAAAAGACAGTGCATTTATCGGAAAATATCAAACAGCTCCGACGAAGAAAAAACATGATTCGCTATTTAAACAAAATAGCAAAACCAAGCCTATAAGTCCTTTGAATGATAAATACAACACGGCAGGAGAGTCAACAAAGAAAACGGAGAATAGTAGTGGAATAAGTTTCATGGATCCGTTTGAAAAGACAAATAGACTCTTTAATGATGATATCAGGTTTTCCCAAACTTCAGCCACTTTAAATACTAACAAATATTTACGTGAATTATATACATTTATGGCCGATGAGAGAGAAGACATACATTATCTTCAGCATGTGCGTAACTCCCGAATTGGAATAGATAACTTAGGGAATACCTGTTGGTTTAATTCTGTTGTTCAACTGGTATATAACACAAGCTTTATGCGAAAAATCGATGAAATATATACAATCAACTTGTCATTTGAGGAAGACCTGAGAAGTGTTCTTGAGGTATTTCATAATGTTGGACAAAAGAAAGAAGTATGCAAGGAGCTCGTTCAGATGGCACTAAATGAACTCCATACTATATATGGATTTGAACCAGACCACCAAAATGACGCCCATGAGTTTTTTAGCAGTGTAATAGATCATTTCATGGAAGTTAGTGGAGAAGAAACTTTAATTAAGGTGTGTAAATCGTAAGTTTGAAAACGATCTGAAATTAAATCCAGTTTTCGTGTTCAGAATCATATCAACACTTTGACCAAAGATAAATAGGTTTATTATGATTATAGAAAACTTTCACATTTGATTTCGCTTTGCAGTGAAATCTGTAAAATGCGGACCCCTTTCGAATATTTAGTTAGGTTTAGAGAGTTGTTCGGTTGAAACAGTAAAAAAAAATATTTTGTTTTTGATAAAAGGACCTACCAAATTGATTTGACCAAGACATGGATTCTCTGTATTTTAGACAGGATTCTCTGTATTTGTAAACCGCTTTTCCGAGAGAGAAACAGGGGTATACTATTTTACCATTGTCTTTCCGTCAATCGTTTTTGTTTTTTAGGACAAAGATTTCTCGGTTTTATTAAAGATTATGATTATATATTTGGTGAGAATCTGTGACATGAGTTGAACCGTGTATCCCTTTTTTCGGGTCTGTTGGTCATTCATCTCATATTTGCAGACATTGATATTTTCCTCGGTCATACATTTTATTGGTCCTGTCTTTGGACTTCGATTTTTGTGAATGTCACCCCTTTGTTCCTTCGGTATTCTACTGCCGTTGTTTCAGAAGCTTTCTAAGGTTCTGTTCAAGATAATGATTCGGTATTTGGTCTGCAATTTTTGAATGATGAGTTGCACCATGTCCCCCTTCCCGGTCTATTATTAATCTACTTCATTTTTTGTGGGGACGTCGATTGATATTTTCATGGGTGAAAAAAAAACTTATGATGAATTGTCAAAGATTTCTCTGCTCCTGTTCATTTTGGGGCCTAGTTTGATATATGTGAAATAAAAATCAAAGTTCTTACACACGATGCCGTCATTGTAAGCATAACTTTGAAACAATATTTCTTGGGTGGCATTCCATCAAAAATTATGTGTCTCAGATTCGTACTTTATCCGAGATATCCAGCATAGGGCGCACATTTAAACATTTGACTCAATGGGGAAACCCTTTTAAAACTATCCCTCTCTATAACTATTTGTCCAATTTGAAGCAAATATGACTGCAATAGTCTTTAGATGCCCTGTTTTAAAAATATGTTGCCTTTGACCGTACCATGTTTTTGATTGCCACAATTGAATTTTAACTTAAGACCCCTTTGGAAAATAATCACAAGTTTGGATACCTGTAGTCTACTTCTGTCCAATCTGCACAGGAATGGTCGTTGGGTTCCAACCTTTACATTGCTTTGCAAATTATTCGTCACGGTCTGTAGAGCTTTCTAAATGTATGCGATATTTTCTGGCCAGTTGAAACAGAATTTGGCTAAATAAAATTTTGGCTACGAAAAGCATTGTCCCCGAACTGATACGATAGTTGAACACGAAACCGTGTGTTGGAAATATTTAAAATTTCTCAGAAATCATTTGGTCAGTGGCAATTAAAATAAACATTCAACTTTGCTTTTAGCCTTGTGGATAATATTTCCTACAATACTTAGAATATTTTGGGTATTATAGTCAATGACTGAGATGCGCCAATAGTTTATTATGTAATCCTGTACTCTAAATAAACAAAGCTTGCCACAAAGCCAGTTCAGTCAACATGGTCCTCTAGGTAATAATCTACGATAATTGTGTCAATTATGATAGCATCACAACGTAAATCATGGCCAACAGCTGTTGATATATAGTTCCTAAAATTATTCCAGTTTATTACGTATATTTCTCACATTGAGATACTAAAATTTTCACTTTTTAAAATTCTAGGTTTAACGGGAACTTTAAGATATAAAAATGTACCTATCGTATAGTAATAAACCGAAAAAAAAATGTTAGAGATTCTTTCTCTAATTCCTACTCAATTTATTTGAAGTAAAGCGATCTCCGTAGTGTCCAGTCCAAAATATGCCGCCATTCGGTTGCTATCATCGTATCTATGTGTATCAATGCGCCATTCATTAAAAGGGATGTTGTGTGTAATATCTTTGATAAAAATTGAGTTATCATAGTCATAAAAATGCAAAAACCATTCTGGTAGACAATGATGCCGGTGTTAATTTCATCAACATCCGGTTACACTATTTCTAGAAATTGTCACGAGACATTTACATTATTGACAAATCGCCAATTGAGATCAAAATTACACACATATTGGTTATTATCTCGATAACTAATCTATCAGGAGGTGTTTAAATTTGCTAGAAATTATAGAAAAAGTGTTATCACCGTTCATTAAGTACTAATCGAAGACAGTAATTATCAGTGTACAGATAAGAGATTTGATTCAAATATAATGAGTATTTATGTTATATGTTATACCTGTTTCATATTGATTTCTGTACAACGATTATTGATTAATGTGAATCCCATCTAATGTTTCCATATTGCTGTTGAATTCCTCGATTCGTTCTTAGTTTGAAGGTTGTAATGATGACTCATTAGTTATTGTGACATTTTCTCGACCAAGATGGCAAACATATGTTAAAAAAGTTTGATTTTTACCTTTCCTCCAACATAAGGACCCAAAGTACGTGGGCTTAAATAACTCCCCGTACATAACCCCACACAAGATGATGACAAGTGCTTGTTAAAGTTCTCCTATACCCCTCCCTTATTTAAAAAATAACTAAATACCGAAGTTACTGTGAATTTACTTTCTGCATATGCGCATTTCGACAAATTATGTCTCATCAGTGCAGATAAAATCTAAATGTTTGGAAGACCATAAACTCAAAAATGTTTAAAAATGTTTAACCGATGTTAAAAGGACTATTACTCATTTGTACTCATCATACTAGCCCATTTTTAGAACCACAAAGTCAACACTTTGGAAATTTTCAACCTCCCCCGCACGCGCACTTTCTTCTTTTTTTCATTTGTTATTTCATATTTATATGCCAATTTGGTGAACATTTGTTTTTATATATTTAAAAATGTATGACAATAAAACCTTAAATAAGGTATGATTTAAATTATGTTTTGAAAAGATATGAATATATATTATTAACATATATTTCTCAAATTTTACGTAAAGCAAAGAAAACAACATATTTTCTGCATATGAGACATGAGACTCTAATTATTACTATTTCATATGAATTCCACAGCATAATTTTTTTATATGGTTTTTGAAAATATATGTTTTTTATATACTCCCATAGCAAATATTTGTTCATATGTTCATAAACATATTGTTTTCATACAAGTCCTAAACACTCGTTTTCCATATCTTTTAAGACATATTATTATAATATGATGAAATTTCTCCTTTGTTTACAAGTCTTGCCAAAAGCAAACATTTTTTTTAATTGAATGATTTCTATTCAAACTCAAACAGAAAATATTTCACTCGAACTACATATAATTTTCAAACTAATTAGGTTTGACTTCATATCCTAAAATTACAATTGTAAGATTATAAAACAATACTTTTGTATGGAAAGCCGTTGTGGAATTTATTCCCTATTTATTGGTTATCTATAAATGAACTGTAGATATTAAATAAGATTAGATCTCAATAAGTCATTCATAGATATTAATAAATATTTATAAATATCTATAAATCAGCATTTATTGATATCAATGAATACATCAATATTTATTGATATTTTAAAATGATTTATTAATATTAAAAAAACGGCAGTGGAATAACGAAGCAACAAAGCACAAAATTACATAAATCAAAGTCCACAGACAAGGAAAAAGCAAGAACACCAAGAAGACTGAAGACGCTACACAACCACAAAACAAAAGAACACTAGATAAACAACACAAAACAGTATCATGTCCTGCTCTGTATACAGCACTTGTTTATTGCTAAAGAGAATGGGAAAGTTAACAACTGGACAGTCAAAATATCGTTTGTCATATAATTTAGATTTCGGACGTCCATGTTCGTCAATGTGTAAGAAAAGGTAAAAGTATGAAGCAGCAGTAGGTGTATCGGATGTCTCTTTAATTTTAAGTTCACTGGGTTAGATGCGATGTTAAAAGTCTTAAAATCATGGGTTATTAAGAGAAAGTACATATGGTCAATATATCTAACGCTGAAATTAAAAGTCTCGGCAAGTTGGTTTTTGTTTCTGCTGTATCAGCTCTTGTAAAAGCTTTGATTTAAACGAAAAAAGGACAAAATTGAACTAAAAGTGGCGCACAATTCGTTCCAATAGGAATTCATATTGTCCGTTGAAAAACGCTGTCTCCACATTCCACAAAAATGTTGTCGATAAAAAATTAAAGCATCTTTACCACGTCATTTTCAATGTATTTCTTGTTTGACTCAGTTTTGGTTTATTACAAAATATGATTGATATTTTCCTGCTACCAAATAGGAATACATGCGAAAAAAAATGGATGTATCAGATCGGAGATTACAGTTTAAAGTTTATTATGTGGAAGAGTTTTATAAAGGGTAGAAATATCAAAAGTTTGAATGCTTTTGCAGTATGCGAGACTGTTTGAGGAGAGCTGTTGAGGGAGATCTTTGGAATTTTCAAGATTCCACATCTGATTCACGCAGCTCGTGGAATAGGCTTTTTCGCAGTAGCGTTTTACACCATCTATAACTGCTGTCAGTAGAGTGGTAAGGTGTTTCGTTAGGGGCTTAGTGGTGCATCTTTCAGATCCTGCAATGAACCTCTGTTTGTAGGGATTCTTGTGAAGCTTAGGCACCCAGTAAATGTAAGGGAGATAACTGTTATTTTCATCCACTTTGATACCGAAGGATGATAGCAGGAAGTGTGATTTGTGATTATCTCGTCCCTTGATAATGTAGTTGGGTTATAAGTAGGATTGCCAGATGAAGTGTGAATACCCATCTCCTTAAGAAGACAGTCTAAATAATGTTTCTTACATACAAACACAATATTGTTAGAAGCTTCGTCTGCAGGTTCTATGAAGTATTTTTCCTGGAGGTATGTCAATGTTTTTGCAACTAAAGGAGCATCAAATGTACTGGGCGTTGTAGTTTTCATAATTTTTTTCAAGCGCCGGATACGATTAATCGACTAATGACTTTATCCGCCTGATCCAGTTTGACAATGTCTCCACATCTTCGTGTTCTTTCTTCGCCCACATTCTGGCATTCGTCCTCAACTGCATCCATCATAATTTTTGAAGTTATACTTGCAGTTGATGTGCTGCGGTGCACGGAATTTTGGACCTTTTAAAATAATACCTCGTAATTCTTTGTTTTCAACCATATCTAGGTCACCGCTTACCACGTGTACAGGAGGACTAGCGTTGAATTGGGAAGAGGGACCGGATTCTTGTGAAGCTTATGCACCCAGTAAATATTAGGGGGATAACTGTCATTTTCATCCACTTTGGTACCGAAGGATGCTAGAACAGAAGTGTGATTTGTAATTATCTGGTCCCTTGATAATGTAGTTGGGTTATTACTAGGATTGCCAGATGAAGTGTGAATACCCATTTCCTTATCAAGACAGTCTAAATAGTGTTTCTTACATACAAACACATTATTGTTAGAAGCTTCGTCTGCAGGTTCAATGACGTATTTTTCCTGGAGTTTTGTCAATGTTTTGCAACAAGAGGATCATCAAATATAGTGGGCGTTGTAGTTTTCATAAATGTTTTCAAGCGCCGGATAAGATTAATGACTAATGACTTTATCGACCTGATCTAGTTTGACAATGTCTCCACATCTTCTTTTTCTTTCTTCGCCCACATTCTGGCAAAGTCCTCAACTGCATCAATCATAATTTGAAGTTATACTTCCAGTTGATGTGATGGGATGCATGGAGTTTTGGACCTTTTGAAATAATACCTCGTTATTTTCGGTTTACAACTATATTTAGGTCACCGCTTATAACGTGTCCAGCAGGACTATTGTTGAATTGGGAAGAGAAAGAGGTGCAATCAGGCGGTTTGGTTTAAAAGTCATCAATCTGGAAATCACGCAATACCCGTTTGTGATTGAAAATAGTGGTTGCAATAAATTGAGTGTAGGAATGAAACAGAAGTGGAACAAATAAATGAATTATTGATATATACTAATTATTTATATATATTTAAAATTTTGAACGTTTCATAGATATAAATGAATCATATATTTATATGTATAATTAATAAATGGTGATATTAATATCTTTAAATGAATTATTGATGTCTTTAATTCGGTTCAAGTCTCCATATTTCGATACATTGATATCTATAATTCGAATCTCCATAAATTGCCTTTGTGACAAAGATCATTTCAGTATTGGACATAAATCGCCTCGGTGACATTGATCAGTACTTACAATGTACAGTATATAAAGGGTTTAGTTGACCTCCATTTTAAATATTCATACATCGCCTCAGTGACACTTAATTGAACATTTTATTTCTGAAAGCGGCACGGACAATGATTTTGATGAAAATTTACAACTAATAACCTTTTAATATATAGTTTATTTGTAATTCATTATATTTATTTTTCTTAAACGTGTGCGGTGAAATGATTGAAATACATGTTAATATGCTGATGTTATATATTATTATTCAAAATGTTAAAAAAAAAACAAAATAAAATGAAATTTAACTCGAAATTATATTTTTTAATCTGCATAAATGAATATTTGCAATATCATGGCTGCTTCCAAAAATATTAAAAAATTAATGCAATGTTATTCCATTCATATTTATGCTAAAAAAATATTTAAATCTTAATTTAGCAACCTATAATCTCCTTGAAAAGAAACTATTATGCAAAATTTTAAAAAATGAATTGTTTTGGTCATCTTAAATGATGAGTTTAATCCGAAGACTTCAAATCTACTTTTCTAATCATAGTTATACTTAATCACATTAATTTTTATTTCGCTACATAAAAAACTCCTTCTAAGGACTATTTCAAAGTAAAATCTAACAGAAAATGTATTGCTTTGGTTATTTTAAAGGATTAAACATAAACCAAAGACTTTTCACATCATATTTATGTTAAACAGAAATTAAATTTTAATTCGGGATCATAAAATCTACTTAGAAAGGTTATTAGTGCTTATAAATTAAAAAAAAAATAATTGTTTTGGTAATTTAAATAATGAAGTGTAAACCAAAGACTTAAAATCTATTTTTGCAATCATATTTATGCTAAAAAAAATTACATTTAAATTTCACACCATATAAACTCCTTCAAAAGGTTGTGTTAAAGTAAAATTTTCTACATTTTAAGCTTAATCCAAATCTCAAACAGTTTTTGAAATAAAAATAAAAGAAAATAAAAATCATGAAAATTCAAAGAAAAAGGGACAATAATTTCTATATGGATTTTGAATTATTCTGGTCATGTTTAATGATAAAGTTAGTTCGGAAGACTTAAAATCTATCACACTTATGAAAAAAGTTATTACATTTTGGACTTCATCTTAATTCTGAATACTTAATTCTTAATACTTAATTCTTAATACCTAATTCTTAATTCTTAATACTTAATTCTTTTACTTAATTCTTAATTCTTAATACTTATTTCTTAGTACTTAATTCTTATTACTTAATATTTAATTCTTAATACTTAATTCTTAATACTTAATGCTTAATTTGTAATTCTTAATAATTAATTCTAATAAGGTTGTACACTCTGCAGACGACACGCATATTTGATCGATCAATTTCATAGATATCAATTTATCGAATGATGGAGATATGAATTATAGATATTATAAAAACAATTATAGATATCTATCATTAGAGTATAATTAATTATATTAGTAATAGAATTATAGGTATTAAAAATTAAGCTATAGATATTAACAATTCGCACTATAAATGATTTATAGGTGTTTTATAGATATCTATAAATCATTAATTAATATCTATAATTCGAGTATAGATATCAATTAATAAATTCCACGACAGTTTCCCATATTTTTGACAAGTGTACTACGATTAAAATTATTTTCATGTGTTATGGAGTGTGTTAGCTAATAGCTTATATGGTATATTCTGTCATAACGGGTTTTGTAAGCAATCAATTTCTCATCTTTTGCCATATTTAACCCTTCTTGTAGATCTCGGAAACATATGTATGCACACAATGTGAGAATAAAGTAGGAATTGATGAACAGGTTTACAGTCACTTACAAATTCCAATATCTGATGATGTTCTGCCATACGAGGGAATAAGAGTGAGTATAATGAGCTTTTGTAAGGCATACAAAGTACTAAAAATTCTTTTCCATTACCCTTATAGCATGGTCAATCGTAGATTTGTAGTAAATACAGCCATTATGGGACCATATTTCTCAATCTAAATCGTGTTGTAAATCAGTTAACTAACCTCTGAAAGTTTTCAAAGTAGTCCTTAAAATTGTAAACATTGATTGATCTATATTCAATAACGTTACACAATCCTGATCAAATCAACATTTACATTTTGAGTTTGAGACAAATATTAAGAGCATACCTTGGCATGATCATAGAACATGGATTATTCATCTGCATGTTAGCTTCGTAACGAACCAAGCTTCAGCTTGCAACTCCTTGTTATAATAACTGATGATAAAAATACTTCAAGAAAATCCCTTTCAAATCCAATGCTAATTGGATATTGCAAAACATAAAGCGTTGTTGATTTCTCGATATTTATATGTGTTGACGAACAACCAGATATATTTAGGAAAGGCGTTACATACAAAATGCCTGTACCTTTCCGTTGCAGACCAACAGTTGTCCAATATTTTTTTTAATCAAATTATTTACGCGATTAATTTACCTGTCAATACATTACGTTAAGTAAATATCGTATAAACCCAGTATTTTCATATAGTGGAATCAGCTTCTAAATGCTTTATATCGTAACTAAATTAAAACAATTTTTCATATTTGGCATTGCACAATATCATGTTTTTCTTTCATAATTGATGATGTTGTTATACGAAATCTATTTAGAAGTCTTTCAATTGACGTTTCATATGTAAGAAAACTTGATTCAAAGTCATCGGAAATTATATCATTAGCTAGCTGTCATAAACTGCGAGCATTTGTCAAGACAGTACCCATTTGTATTGTCGTTATGTTTTATATACTTCATTGTGAAGGTACTCGTCTTGATAAGTTCGACATTTTCCAGTTAGATTTTTACTGTGAGTGTTTCTGTGTATTTATTTTTAACCATTCACCACAGATGCGGGGAGGAATTGGATCCAAGAAAACGATTTTAACCCGCTCGCAATTTTTGCGCCTGTCCCAAGTCTGGAATCTGTTGGTCATTGGCTTGTCCTTGTCGTTTTATAAAATTTTAGTTTCTTGTTATTCAGGTTATTGGATGTGATTTGTTTGCATGAATTTATTCACTTTTTTTACTTTTTGGGGGCCAATTAGGGCTTGCTATATTGTGTGAGGATCATAAGTGTGACCCCTATATGCTTTTTTGGCTCGTTTTAACCTGGAGATGGAATGTTGTCTCCTTGACATTTCCATTTTTTCATAGTTATATTTTAATAACAGCAAATAAAATGCCATGAAGTAAATGTAACCTTGCAAGGTCGGTTAATGTGCTATCATTAGGTCTATAAAATCTTGTATTGACCCTGTGGCCATGCTATATTTGCTAAGAAGGCATCTACACTTGTACAGCCTTTATGTGCTGTTTCAATATAAACTGTAACCAACTACCAATAATAAGTTTGATGATATACTTTGTTAAAATATGATTAAAATTTTACCACTAGATAAAACCAGATGATTTCAACAAACAATTGCCGAAGCAGGCTGATATGACATCGTTATCAACTGCTTCCGGTAATCATCGCATACCTTTCCGCGGCAACTCGGAAGCTTTATCACGCGCAAGTAAGTGTATATCCGTAAACAAGGTAAACATTGCACAATATATCGTTATATCAAATAAAGTGTAATAACAATACACTAAAACTCATCCCATTTCGACCACTTATAATTTTCCCGGCTTTTTAGTTTCCATGGTAACAGCCACATTCAAAAACTTGAACCGAGACATTTTCACCGGTATATGATATATGAAATATGTTGAGGTTTCAATTAAGTTTGGTCATGTAGTCTTTGAGGATTCGGTAAGGTAAGATAATGGCGAAAAAATTTTAAAAATGAACAAAAACAATACCTCATCCAACTACCATTTTTGAAGCTTCAAAAAGTAAATACGAATGTTTTTAAAGAGAGTGTACTGTTATTGTTTGACTTAATAATGTCATACTATCATTTCAATTTGATTAAGTCCCAATTTTTCAAATTACAGGATCTGCTAGACAGATATTTTGAAGATGAAAAAATAGAAGGAACATGTTGCGGTGGACTTCAACGATGGCAACATGTTAGGATACTGAACAGCCCGAACGACATTTCATTGTGTCTTGTGCGTCATGGGTTCAAAAACAATAGGCCAAGTAAAGATAGAAAGCCGGTATGTATCGACAAATTTATCAATTTTGGAAAATACATGGAAAATCAGACAGATGCATTATACAGACTAACAGGTGTGGTCATTCATCATGGGATAAGCCCAAGAAATGGACACTACACTTACGTTTCACAAGATGGTGGTTTCCCGATTCAGATAAACGACAATAACTTTACAATCTTTAACGGAAAGGGTTTGTTGACCGATTCATATCTACTCAATTATCACTTAATACCTGAGGATGAACAGCTCTGTCATCCATACATTCCAGACATTTTTGTTTCCATTTTAAATTCTTCTGGCTGGTCCATACTGTCGGACTTTGTACAGCATTCAGGCGGGTTAAGTGTATTGAAAACCAAACTGCTCGACCAAATTCATCAAATACAGTTGACCACAGAAAGTATTCAGCATTCGTTTATGACCTACAAACTTTTGCAGGAGGCCATTGGTTCTCAACAGCTATTTGACAGCGACAGTCTTTTAGAGGAGATATCAAAGGCAATTTTGAACTATTTTGCTTCTGCTTATCCATCAATACTTTACAATACTTTTGGTATTTCCACAATGAAGTCTTCCGAATGCTCTTCATGTGAAACCAAGGAAATATCCCATAACCATGAATTAGTAACACATTTGGATAAATTGAAACCACTGAACAGCCATCTGAAGAACAATGAGTTACTGTTATGCAATCAATGCAACGACCACACAGTAACTCAGGAGGAATGCATTACTGGCATTGGTAAAACTGTCCTTGTAAAAAATTGTTCAGATTTGCTTTTCACAGACGCTTTTGATGACTTAATTCTTAGATTTCAACCTAGGGCTTTGTTAACATTAACTGACACAGTTGTATTCAAAACAAATACAGACAACAAGCAATCCGTTCTTCTCCTGGAATCTTACAATGAGGTTACTCAAATTGAATATGACCAGCTGTCTGCAAGTATCACATGCAGTGACCCATGCCTCTTACTTTTAGACAACAAGACAGAAGAATCAAGAACTAACCTTTTCAAAGAAATTTCACCAACTACTAATATTGCAGACCTGAAAGAACTTTCAATCGAATTAAACGACGAAGATCTAAATGTAGCAAGAAAATTCAATGCACCTATATCAATAGGATCGTTACATTTAAACACAGAAGACGTCAGAAGATTTCTCAATGATGAGTTTTCTGATATAAACATTGATGTCTTCCTGGAAACTATAACCTCTAGTAATACACTTTGCATACCAGCAGCCTGGTTTAAAACAGTCTTAAATTCATCAAATCCGACAACCCCTGATATGACAAATAAATGGTTCAATAAGAAATGGGTTTTTCTGCCAATAAACATTGACAATTTACATTGGATTTTGGTAACTGTACTTCCAGAAGCGAAGAAGATACTATATATGGATCCTCTTGGACATTCACCAAAATCAGAAATTCTCGAAAAACTTTGTAAACATCTGAATATCCAATGTTTCTTCGAATCATTTAGTGGTATTTCAACAATTTGGCATGTAGAAAATACAATGAAAAGTAGATTATTCCCTACACAGGAAGGCGCATCATCATGCGGTGCGATGATTTGTCTGTATGCATCCTTGATAAAGAAGATGTGTAAGCTGACTGAAGCAACTGTCACAGAATTTCAGATTCGGCTGTACATTTTCAGTGAAGTAATAAACTTATATAAATATCAAACGCAGGACGACCTTCAATTTGGACTCCGCCATGTTATATTTGCGAAAGATCTTGACAACATTGTTCACTCTATTGTTACTGGAAGCAGCACCAGCTCAGACTTACATAACCAATTCCTAAAAAGTCCGAGCAGTTTGAAAAGAAAAAATCTTGTTGGATATGCAGATGATTTTCTGCATGCAAATGATTTGTATTTAATTCAAAATTATTTATCTGGCGCCTTCTTCAAATCCGTTAATGTTCCCTTTCGATTACCACAGTACATATGTATTTATGATGACGCAGTAGAACTAAATAAAACACTCCAGCAGAATATTTTGATGAAAGATTGGTATGTTGACTGTGTTCTAGTGAAGGAGGTTTTGGCAGAACTAATAGGGCGTTACCACCAAATGACTTACAAAGAAGTTAAACATCTATGTTTGAAGACGGAATTTTCTTCTAGTGAGATGATAAAAGAGACAATAAAAGGCTTCAGAGAAGCAAGAAAGCAATTGAAAATGCCTCTTTAGTTTCGAGATTGAGAATATATAAAAGTCAACAAAATAAACGATATTAACATTCAAAATTCAAAATCTTTTCAAGAACTATATAATCTATCAGAAATGAAAGTCCAAAATAGAGAGTTCACACACACCCCAAGGGTACTTTTCCAACTGTCTCTACCGAGGCATTGTCGAGGAAGAGAACCATTGGAAACTTACCCGATGGTGTCTGTACTTGTTATCCGCAATTTTTTTAGAAAGGCAATTTATATGTATGAACGGACCACACCAATACTTGTACCAACGATTCATTATTAAAATAAATATTCGGATTTTTTCCAAAGAAAATGAAAACTCTTGAACCGGCAGTTCTAGTTTTTTTTTTCCTTGAAGTTTTTGTTCTAAATTATAATGTTTACGATTATCGTAACTGTTTACATTTCTCAATTGAAATAATTTTACGAATCACAGATATAGAGATATGTAGAAATATTTTTAAAATGTATCGTTTCTTTTGTTGACTACTATATTTGAAATCGGAAATTGATTTTGTACGTGGCGATTTTCTTGTAATAGGGTCTACTGATGTTTAACAGAACATTTCATACATTTGAAACACTTTTTATGTTTTGAGTTTACCGAATGTAGATTTTGGCATGTGAAATCACACGTCAATATAAAGGTACACCATAGGAAAGCACGACACTTTGAAAATTGCTGGATGATGTTCTCATTTAAGAACCAATCTACCGAGACTTATTCGCTGAAAAAATATAGACTACTACATTTTTAGATCACCGGAGCAAGCCTCATGTGCACTTTTGCCATTAGTTTGCGTCAGTCGTCCATCGTCCGTCTGTCATTTGTCTGTAAACATTTCACAATTTGGTACCTTCTCTAAAAAAAACTAGACTGATTTGAACCAAACTTTACAGGGATGATGTATGTAAGGTCCTTAACTAAGAGTATCAATATTTTCCCGATCCGTGAAAAAACATGGCAGCCAGGGCCGGACAAAGTTTAACCATGGACCCTTTTGGAAAAGATGCATTTTGATCATCTCTTGTGAAAGGACAAGGGTGTTTTAAAAAACTTTGTAGGTCCATCACAATTTTTTTACGATTAGCCAAAAGCATGGCCACCAGGGCGAACCAAAGCTCAGCATTGGACCCTACAGAAGAAAACTTCTTCTTAAACCAGCTGACAAATATTGACCAAAAATATATGGATGGTCATATACTATGATTACCGACATTTTTCTGATCCGCCAAAAATAACATGGCGGCCAAGGTAGAAAAAAACTTTTACATTGGACCCTATTAGAAAAGTGTGTTTTAACTATCCCACTAAAGCCAATGGCTAAAATTAAACAAAATTTTACAGGAATGTTGTACGGAATACCTTCTTCTAAGATAACATGACCTAGGTGACCGATACAGGCACAGAATTCTGAGTCTTGGGTACAATTATATGTTAAATACACAATGTGATTAAGAGGGTGGGAAGATCTAACCAGGCAATTCATTTTGTCGAACACAATAGAAGCATTTGTTAAAAGAGTGGCTAAAGATAGCTAGACATACTTCAAGGTGGTAGGCCTGGGTTTTGGGAGAGGTAACTATGTTTTTCATTTTCATTATACTTACATGTAATCCAGTTATTCATAACTAACATATTAACTCTATATTTTAAGGAATGATATCTAAAAGTAATGAAAAATATATGACTCAGATATCATTCAAGGGACGTATTTTAAAACACAGATTCATCTGTTTCATTAACTTTTGCCTTCTTTAGAATCAATTTTGAAAAAATGTTACTGTTTGCATTTTTTAAATTTTAGTATATCTTACAAAAACTAATTTTCTTTGTATTTCAATTTTTGGTGAAAATTAAACGAATGATTTTTTTATAAGACGTGTTTAAAACTGATATAAATTGGATAAATTTTTCAATATATACATGTATATGTCTCAAATCACCCATATATCTCAGCTCAAACAATTGAAATGTATTATTTTATTTCATGCCTACTTTCACATTTGTTTATACTACATTATTTTTACTTTGGGATAATTTTATATCAAACACAATTCTTATTAGAGCCTGCTTAATAGAAAAGAACCAAGCCCTGAATGAACCAAATGATATCTTTGTTGACCACTAGACACAAGACAGAATGGTAAAATGGTTGAAATTTGCTTAAGTTTATATTGGCATTGAATGTTTAAATACTGTAAATCTTTAAAATTAAATATTACACGAGTGGAAAATGTAAGGCTTACAAAGGCCTACCTCCTTTAATAATGATGAGCTGTGTTGCAAATATTTGGCCAAAGGATGGGAGAGGTTGTTAACTTTAAGATCATCTATAGGTGTCTGAAAAGTTGTATTTTTGTGGAAATTTTAAATGACTGGTTAATATATATATATATATATATATATATATATATATATATATATATATCTTAATTCACTTAGTTAGTTTTACATTAGAAGTCGAAGCTTCGCTTCATGCCTTGTTTTATGGCATGTTGAGTAGCGGCGATTCATTAGTATACTATCCGAACTAAACAAGAAAGGAATGTGTACATAACTAAATATTAATGAATTATGTAATACTCGTTTTAATGCGATATAGCCAAAGCTAGTTTATGAATAACAATTGCTCTATGTTCCCACTGTTAAGCGACGTTTTACCATTGTCCTTCCGTCTGTCTGTACCCCCATATGTACGTACGTCCGCACGTCCCAAAAAGTTTTCGTCTCAGATTTCCAGGCTTCTGTTCAATATTTTGATCTGATAATTTCATCTAAATTTTCAACATGTTGAGTTGTATCGTGTCTCGCCTTTTCATCTCTGTCGCTAATCTACTTCTGACTTACCAGGACGTTGATTGATATTTTCATGGGGAAAAATAAAATTAAAATTTTCGTCAAAAATTTCAGGCCAATGTTCAAGACAATGATTATATAATATGGTCTCAAAAATAAGCATGATGAGTTGTACTGTGTCAGCCCAATTCAGATCAGACAATTATCTACTTCCTGACTGCCGCGACGTTGATTGATGCTATCACGGGTCACAATTGAAAAGTTTTCGTAATTTTTTTTCTCTGCTTCTATATTTGATAATGATTTTATATTAGATCTAAAATTTTATTTCGTACAGTTATACCGTGTCTCCTGTTATTAGCTCTGTTGCATATCTACTTCCCGTTTGAGGTTATATATTTTGCGAGGGCATCCGCGTCCAACGTACAAATTTTTCTATATTTGATTTGTGTGTGTTTTTTGTTTTTGTTTTTTGTTTGTTATTTCTTGTCACCTTGCTATGCCAGAGTTAGCATTTGACATTACTTTGCTTCTGTCGTCTACAACTTTTCATTCAAAATTCTTCTCCTCTGGAACTGCTTGGCAGATTGGTTTAATGATATGATCTATGACATGTCCTGTACAAACGATCCTAAATTTTTATTTTGCTCTTGTAGAAACACTTTATATAATTATGTAAAACCCAAGGTTAAACTTCCTACATCGGTTTTTTTTACCAAATTTTTATTTGATATTACATACTTACTGTATATTCGGATTTCATTTGTTACCATTCGTTTCATACATTTTAGAATTGTTGACTTTCCCATATTTGGGTCATGATGTTCTGGCGAGCAATAAATGTCCGATGTAGATATACAGCTTATTAGAATTAATAGCTATTGGAGAAGACACATTTGTTATAGTCTCGTGTACATTTAATCCATATCAGTTTGTAAAATATACAGAGTTAATATCATTCTTTAGGAAATGACTGGAATATCATTACAAATATCCAAAATCTGACAAAGGGCCAAATTGTACATAATGACAGAAATCATCAATCCTGGAATGTCTAAAAAAATCGTACAACCAGTGTGGGAGATATTGCTTTTCCATCGAATTTACAAAAAAATAAACCTTTTATTAATTTATTTCGAAAACAAACTGCAAGAGATGCAGGTCAAATATAGAATGATTTAATGTTTGCCATGTCAAGATCTACATACCCTGCCTGTTGGTAAATCAGGAATCTATGAAGAAGTAACTGCCATTTATTCACCAAAATATTTAATTTATTCAATTTTCAATAAAGGTCAATTTATTTGCCATATAAAGAAATAACTACCCTGCAATTTTGAAAGAAATACCGAAATCCGCGATATATAAGAGTCATTGTCCTTTAGTAACTGAAAAGTTGCAAATTTTATAATTTACTTCATTTTTCAAAAATGATAAAGGACTGAGGTCAATTGTATAATTTAAAAATGTTTGCAATGAACAGATCTTTCTACCACGCATTTGCGGATCAAAAGGAATAGTTGTGTAGGAGTTATTGTCATTTCTCATGTCATTTGTTAGCTTTCCCATGTTTTATTTCCAAAGAAATGAAAGAATAAGGTCATATGTTAACTGATAAAATGTTTGTTATGTCATCATCGATGTAGCTTACAAATTTGAAAAAATTCTAAGAACTTCTCCTTGCAAACTTTTTAAACCACCAAGCCAATTAAAACCATCCTGCTTAGATGGTTCCCTTAAAAATGGTGTCTGGTAGGTCTGTGTTCCCTACACGTGGTTCCCTATAAGAAGGAAGCGTGGAAGGAAGACGGCATTAATCATTGTTTAACATGTGATTCAGGGTATTTTTTTTATATAGAATTATATGTTTTTGATCACAGTAGCCCTTTTAAAGTACTCATTTAAAATTAAATATGTTGGTCATCATCCAAATAGTTTTAACATTTGACAGTATGGAATATACATTTCAGATAATTTTCTGAAACTACATGTACTAAGCGAGATATAACTATAATTGGTCTTGCGTGCTCCCCTTCTTAAATTTTGACCGTCAGGCTTATGGTGTTCAGGCGAGTGACATAGGCCTAAAACAGCCTATAGTTTTGTGTACATATATACTTTTTTGATTAATATGTGTAGAATGTTTACATATGCTGTTATATATTCTCATACATAGTAAGATTTATAAAAATGATTACAACGTAAACGTTACAAATGAAAAGCAGAAATACTGAAGTATTATATACAAATTCTGTAATTACAAATTAATCAGTAAGATTTACAATTTGTTGAACGATTAAATCTAAAAAATTAACCAGTCTTGTTTGTATATAAAGCCACTGTTGCCTTTTTCGTATTGGTCCCCAAAAGGGACAACCCCTCAAGCTCAAGTATCATTCGTTATTGCTGTGGTTTCGTAGCCGTTACGGCGTTTGTGCTGATTTTTTTTATTTCTAAGAACCCATAGAATTACGGATTTCACCCCATTAAAAACTTGCGAATTTGCGAACAAAAAGTTTGAGCACTTTTGAATGTGTTTGAAGGGTTCCTCGAACAAGCGTGGGCAGTCTCATGTTTGCATTTTGATTCTTTTCACTATTTATGCGCAATTTACCAATAAATATTCATTTCCTGCTCAACGTCATAAAGAACGTCAGCGTTTAGGTCTAGCCGCCTTCGTCCATTTGGCTGATATTAATGTCATTGGGAACGAGACTTTTCCGGAGGCAGGAATTATGACCTAGAAGGTATCTGGAATTTATATCCTAAAGTAAATATTTTGTCAATCTCTAGCTTGATTGTAAACTTTTCTCACTTCTTTTACGCTTTTTTAAATGCAAATAATTCATTAATTGCATCTAATAAGTATTCCTTTTGAATTTTGAGTTATCCGCTACAGAGATGATCTGGCATTTATTGCCGCCTAAAAATGGCCAGGAAAGGAAGGTGGGATTACATTTTCTATTCGAACAATACTTTATACTTTTTTATTACTCTTGCATAATTAAATGTTGTTAGTTTTAGACAAAATGTTGGAAGCTTCTGAAATCCTTTTTTGATAATTTAGCTACAGAAAATTATTTCCACTTCCAAAACTGCCTAGGTTGGTCATCTAATATGAAGTCGAAACCAGGGGTAAAACTCTGCCCTGGCTGGCTCTAGATTACCTAGTACTATTAACGTTTCTCTAACATTTTCCAACAGCAAAACTATTAGAATCTTTAGGTGGAAATGTAGCCCCTGGTAATTCCTCCACTTCCAAAACTGCCTGGATGGTACACTTATTATGCAGTAGATTCAGTGGTCGAAAGTTTGAAATACTGTCAAAAGTTTCCTACAGCAAAGCTTTTGTCGACCGCTAGTCAAATGATAGCCAATGCCCTCAGCTTTGCCCTCGCCAATTGCCAGGGTGGGTCACCTCTACTGAAATGTACACCAGGGATCGAAAGTCGACCCTAAGACTGAATTTTGCAGCAAGTTTGAAATGCTCTCAAAAGTTTCCTACGGCAAAGCTTTTGTCGACCGCTGGTCAAATAATAGCCAATGCCCTCAGCTTCGCCCTCGCCAATTGCCAGGGTGGGTCACCTCTACTGAAATGTACACCAGGGGTCGAAAGTCGGCTCCAAGACTGAATTTTGCAGCAAGTTTGAAATGATCTCAAAAGTTTCCTACGGCAAAGCTTTTGTCGACGGCTGGTCAAATGATAGCCAATGCCCTCAGCTTGGCCCTCGCCAATTGCCAGGGTGGGTCACCTCTACTGAAACGTACACCAGGGGTCGAAAGTCGGCTCCAAGACTGAATTTTGCAGCAAGTTTGAAATGCTCTCAAAAGTTTCCTACGGCAAAGCTTTTGTCGACCGCTGGTCAAATGATAGCCAATGCCCTCAGCTTCGCCCTCGCCAATTGCCAGGGTGGGTCACCTCTACTGAAATGTACACCAGGGGTCGAAAGTCGGCTCCAAGACTGAATTTTTTTAGCATGTTTGAAATGCTGTCAAAAGTTTCCTACGGCAAAGCTTTTGTCGACAGCTGGTCAAATGATAGCCAATGCCCTAAGCTTCACCCTCGCCAATTGCCAGGGTGGGTCACCTCTACTGAAATG
>MJUU01029766.1:8457-26063 GCA_002080025.1 Modiolus philippinarum
AAAATAGTAACGACAAGAAAGATGATGAGTTCTCGTTGACAGAGCTGCAGTCGAAAGACCCTGACTTAAAGCTTATTAAGACTTGGTTAAAGGATGGTCAAAAACCACTTTACACAGATATAGCAGGGAAAGGATATTTTGTAAAGTCCTTGTGGTTTCAGTGGAAAAATTTGCAGCTAAAGGATGATTTAGTTATGAGACGCAAAGAGGACGAAAACGAGAGAACATTTAAAATGCAAGCTGTAGTGCCAATGTCTGAGAGACGGACAGTCCTAAAATTCTGTCATGACGAGAAGTACTCGGGACATCTTGGGGTCAGGAAGACCATTGCAAGAGTCAGAGACAGATACTATTGGCCAGGACTACAGGCAGATGTAAGAGCCTATATTGCTGGTTGCGATAAGTGCTCAAAACGAAAAGATCCAATGAAAACGAAACGTGCACCCATGGGAATTGTAGAGACAAGTTCACAAATGGATAGGCTAGCAACAGATATCCTTGGCGAACTCCCTCGCACGAACAATGGCAATCGGTACATATTGGTAGTCTCCGACTATTTTACAAAGTGGACTGAAAGCTTTGCCATGCCTAACATGGAAGCTAGTACCGTTGCCAAAATTATAGTTGAAGAGGTGATAGCTAGGTTTGGGGTACCTTCTGTTATCCATTCAGACCAAGGACCCCAATATGAAAGCAAGTTGTTCCAAGAGATGTGCGACATCTTGCACATAAAGAAGACAAGAACAACACCCTATCATCCCCAGTCAGATGGCATGGTAGAGAGATTTAACAAAACGCTTGTCACCATGCTAAGCACATATGTATCAGAACACCAGAAGGACTGGGATGTTTATATCCCCTACGTGATGATGGCATATAGGTCAGCAGAGCACGAGGCTACGGGACAAACACCAAATAGTCTTATGCTTGGAAGAGAAGTCTCCACTCCGTGGGACATAATGTATGAAATGCCACATACTATAAAGAACATTCCAGACAATAAGTGGGCTTGGGAACTAAAAGAGAGAATGGAAGAAGCCCATAGTTTCGTAAGAAGCAAAATATCTGGTGAGATGCGGAGACAGAAAAAATATCATGATAGGAAACTATCATATGAACAGTTAGACAATGGAGATGAAGTATACGTCTACTTTCCAGTTAGAAAGTCTGGCTGTTCTCCTAAATTGACAAGTTTTTGGCGAGGTCCCTACAAGATGCTAAAGAAATGTGACAACCTTGTTTGTGGAATTAATTGTGGTCGGAAGGGTAGACCAAAACGTATACACGTCAGAAGAATACGGTCGAAGAAGAGTCAACGTCTGAGAGAAGAAGATGTTGAACTTTCAGAAAGGCCTCGGAATCACGAAGTAGAACCGTCACGAGAGCCTGAAAGTGATAACGAACTCTCGGAAGAACCGATGGAGGATGAAATAAGAGAAACTCCGGAATTCGACCAAGAAATTGACCGTGATGAAAGAAGGGGCTACAGGCATCGACGTAAGCCGGCCTGGATGGTCGACTATGAGGTCGAGTAGGGTTACGTTGATGCACAAACAGATTGTATATAGCTAGTAAATGTTGTAAATAGATATGTTTTAATGTTTGTACATAGATTTATTTATAATTCCAGAATCAAAACAGAAAGAAGTGAACTGCAAATATGGCAAAAACAAAGACAACTGCACGCAAATCGACAGACAAGTGGAAATGTGGGTTTTGCCCTAGTTCCTTTAGTGAAAAGGATGACAGAGATAAGCATCTAATGGACTGCGCCAACTCCAGATTCTTCTGTAGTGTAGAGGATTGCTACTACAATACTGACAAAGAGAAAAATCTGAAGAGACATGCAAAGTTCCACAAGTTGTCTACAGACTTGATATTAAGAAATAGCTCCAGTGAGAGTGAAGAAGATGAAACAGAAGAATGGGAGAAGCAGGACAGCGCAATTACCATAGGGGAGGAGATAAGTGATAGTGTGGAGGATGAGAATACTCAAAGTCGAGAAAAACTAGTGATTGAGGCATCATCTGATGTACGCAATGTTGAGTTAGCCACTGGGCCGTGCATCAGAAAGCCCACACGACCTCGCGTGCCTGGTTTGACGAAGGACAAGTCGGATAAGAAGTCTGAGGTCTGCAATAGGCCTGATAAGAATAGTGATTCACAGAGTCAAACAGTAAAGAAGGACTGTAAGAGGAAAAACTCATGTGTGGATGAGTCCGAGAATCATGTATCGAGCGAAGTAGTTGTTCCTGTTGTGGAAGTAATAGATACAACAGAGGCTGTAACTGAAAAGCAGAATGTATCCTCATCCAATGAAAAGAATGTGGAGAAAGACTCAAGGAAAACAGATCACAATGCTAACAACGTGAATCAGATAGACTTTATGGATGCCGCTGTTCAGACAGACGTTCTTTGGTACACAAGAAAGGTGGTCACCGAGACCTCGTACAAAGAAGGTGGAAGGAAGATCCGCATAACGGAAATAAAAGAGGCCATATAAGTGTACCATGTGTACAGAGAACTGTGGAAATAATGTGTAAATAAAATCCAAAGTTATTGGTATAAAAATGTCTTTATTTATTTAGTCCCATTAATATCTCTGTATTTCAGCATTGCCCATGCGGGACGCATGTGAATAGAGGCGTGGGTAATGTAATGTAAATCAATATCGGTCTTACCTGGATGATTTCACATGTCCAGTGTTTGTTTATATTCTAGTCAAATTGAAACATACGGTGACAGTATGATTGACAGATTCATTCAAACGCTTGAGTGATCTCTCCCTGTGGCGGGAAATCTCAGGGTTTGGCAGGAAGTCCAGAATGGTATGGTCCGCTGGATAGGGGTGTTTGAGGGGAAATTGTATGGAAAACAATAGGTTTTCGTGACATATGACCCCCATTCACAGTAAATAATACTGAGGTCCAAACCCTGGCCCCTAGTATAAAAGGGAAGCTGAAGTGACGCTCAGCGTTCATTTCTATAAGTGGATCCGAGGAAGAAACCTCATACGGTAGGTCTCTTAGTTAATTATAGAATTAGAACCACGGGACAATCTGTCGCCGCAGATTGTCATATTTGCTTTGCCAAGAGGTGAAGATACAAAGTGTTCCTTAAGTGGACAGGGTGTACCGGCGACGGTGCAAGTCGCACTGAGGACAAGTTGTCCAGGGGACAACGTGGACACTTTGTACTGGACAGTTTGTCCAGTGGACATACTGTACCAGGAGGACATACTGTACCAGGAGGACAAGTTGTCCAGTCAGAGCAAAGAGACATTGTGAACCAGGCCGATCTGTAAATAGTTCAATAATAAGTAATACATGATAGTTAGTACAACGTAGTTAGATAATATATATAACGTAGATAGTTAATAATAGGAAAGCGTTGTACTCATTGTTTGATTTAAATACCATGTTTTTTTATTTGCAAAGAGCCTGTGTATATAATTTAGTTCAGTGATTTAATTTGATCAAAGAGACCCTGTATATATTTTAGTTGTTTGTTTATATTATTTTATTGTGTGACATTTTGCTACCAAAATTTAACATACGACTTCGAAATCAAGGTATAGCCTGTACGGACCCGGCTTATTATAAGCACCTCAACCGCCGAACACGTTACAATACGTGTATGGTCTGGAACAGATATATTGTGTGGAAACTGATAAGTCTATTTCCTGTTCTATTTTTAGAAGTTGTGACCTGGACCTTTGTCGCACAAACCTCAAAATCAATAGGGATCTTCCTCTAATCATAACTCATGTCTGTACAAAGTTTCATTTGGATATGACATGTGGTTCTTAAGATATCATACGGAAACCAAAAGTTGACGCCTGGACGCCCGGACAGCCGGACGCCCAGACACCATTCATCAAATTATAAGCCGAGTTTGACTTTGTCACAACTCGGCTAACAATAAAAGTGGTACCATTGCTTGTTTCTACTATGTATTTGTAGAGACATTGCCTAATGTTTATTTACTCAATATCCTTTGTTTGTTTAGGCCAAAGAAAAAATAATGTGTTTGCAATTTCCCTCCAAAAACTAGACAAGGTAGGTAGGTAGGATTTTTTTAAGGGAGGAACAACAATACTCAGGTATATTAGACAATACTCTGGTGATTAAAAAAGCAAAATTGTATGAATACATAATTGATGTCATTCATAGCTACTCATGGTATCTTCACATTGTTTGTAGTGACTTTGTACTAATGAGAAATAAATTGTTGAAACCTCTACATTCACCTGATGCAAGCTGTCAACAGCTATCTTTCAAACATTTTTTTTTCTTTTTAGGCATTTTTTATAAATTTTATTATCTTGACTACGGTCACATTTGATATATACATAACAATGATTTCTTTTCAAGAAGGAAATTCTGAAGCCATATAACAATAGTCTTATAGAGGTCTCTGTAGCTCGCGAAATTCTGTGGGTAGAAAAATCATATGCTTGATTATTGAATATTTGAGTGCAAAGTCAATGATTAACATAAAATTTCTAATTATTAATAATAATTGTAATAACAAAATTACCAAACAGAATTGTCAGGAGCCGAAATAAAAAGGGCAAAAAGACACAGCTGGTAAACCGGTTTTATGGGCCGCCAAGCCTACCCATACATTTGCCATAGTATCTTGTAGCAACTTAACAGCAATAATTATTGATATTGAAAGGTCTATACAATAAAAACATCTTGGATCTTAAATTTTTTTTTAATTGAACAAGTGTAGACACAGAAACGATTCGCCAGAATATAAACATTATCGTTTACACATGATGAACTTCATACAGATCAAGAAAATTAATGCCTGATTCAGCTTTAAGATAAACTTAATATGGAGAGTCTAGGTTTTTTAATTGCTGAGAAATGGACATCAATGTAAAAATTTAACAAAGTCACTGGACCATGAAATTAAGGTCAAGGTTACTTGACAGGTGTCAGACTGGCATTTATCCTTTAATATGTAACAATAAACCTAATATGGAGAGTCTTGGTTCTTTAACTGCTGAGAATTGGACATCAATATAAAAAATTAACAAAGTCACTGGAGCATGAAATTAAGGTCAAGGTTACTTGCAAAGTATCAGTCTGGCATATACCAATTAATACGTAACAATAAACCTAATATGGAGAGTCTAGGTTCTTTAATTGCTGAGAAATGGACATCAATGTAACAAATTATCAAAGTCACTGGACCATGATATTAAGGTCAAGGTTACTTGACAGGTGTCAGACTGGCATTTATCCTTTAATATGTAACAATAAACCTAATATGGAGAGTATAGATTCTTTAATTGCTGAGAAATGGACATAAATGTAAAATGATAACAAAGTCACTGGAGCATGAAATTAAGGTAAAGGTTACCTGACAAGTGTCAGACTGGCATCTACCCATTAGTATTTAACAATAAATCTAATATAAGAATAGCTGAGAATTGGACATAAATGTAAAAATAATAACAAAGTCACTGAACCATGAAATTGAGGTCAAGGTAACATGAAAGATGTCAGACTGGCATGCACTCATTAAAATGAAGCATTACACCAAATATTGTATCTCTACACATTACAATGGCTCAGAAATTGACTGGAATGTAAAACTATGTCGCGATATTTACAAAGTCACTGAACCGTGCAAATGAGGTCAATGTCACTTGACAAGTGCCAGACTGGCATGTGCCCTCTAAGATGCATCAATACACTAAATATAATGGATCTATGCATTACAAATACAGAGAAAAGGACTCGAATGTGAAACTATGTCGCAATTTTCATGGAGTCATTGAACTATGAAGACAAGGTCAAGGTCATCTGAAACATGTGATGCTGGAAAGCTCGTAGCCTAAGGCATCTTTGGACCAAAGATGATCTGTGCATCCATTACAGTTAAAAAGTTATTAGGGTATTAGAAAAAGTTAACAACGCCGCCGCCGCCGCCGCTGCCGCCAGAAAGTAATATCTATGTCTCGCTTTCAGTGACTTTCGTTGCTGGCGAGACAAAAATTGGTATTCAAACAAGGGCTACCCGTAGCCATATATCCCCCCGCCGCTCCAGCAATTTGAAAACCCACATATTTGTGGTAATTTTAAAAGTTAAGAAGGGGCATAACTCCTACAAAAATTTTTGACCAGGACTCATCTTCGAACTCACTTGTGGTATTCTTCAGCTAAATCTACTGTATAAATATTATCCAAATCTAATGACAAAAAAATTTGCTATAACGGTTACAAGTTTATTTTGTCAATTTTCAAAGTTAAATGGGGCATAAATACTCCAAAAATATTCAACCAGGACTAATCTTCAAACTCACTTGGAAGATGTGATGTTAAGCTACTGTGTAACAATAAAGGGCTACGCCGAGCGCAGCATGAAACGACCACAGCATGTCGACCACTGAAATTTGAACAAAAGTAGTTTTCAGTGAATGTGGACACGGTAAAGAGCTTGACACAACAATTAGATGGACACAAAAAGAAGCTAGACACAGTTATTAGCTAGAAACAAAATAGGGAAAAAAATCAACCCTTTTGATTACTTACTGACAAAAAAACCATAAGAGCTATGCAAAATATGTACTATCAACTAAAACTTTACATCCATAGAAATTCAAACAAAAAAAAATCCATCGAAATCTGATGAAAAATAAAGATATGACATATTTAGAAAAATTGCAATTTTGGCCCCTTTGACCCCTTGTAGCTCGGAAACGATAAGAGCTACACAAAATCCGTTCACATACTACTGAAAGCTTAGATCAAAAGGATTCCAAAGAAAAAAATCCCATCGAAATCCAATGAAAAATAAAGATTTGACATATTTAGAAAAATTGCATTTTTGGCCCCTTTGACCTCTTCTAGCTCGGAAACAATAAGACCTACACAAAATCTGTTGACATGCCACTGAAAGCTTAGATCAAGAGGAATCCAAAGAAAAAAATCCCATCGAAATCCCATGAAAAATAAAGATTTGACATATTTAGAAAAATTGCAATTTTGGCCCCTTTGACCCCTTGTAGCTCGGAAACCGTAAGAGCTACACCAAATCCGTTGACCTGCTACTGAAAGCTTAGATCAAGAGGAATCCAAAGAAAAAAAAATCCCAACTTAATCCGATGAAAAACAAGTGTGGACCCAGATTGATGTCTCACCCGTCCCTACTTGGTCGCAAAACTGATGTGAAAACTCAAACTGACTTATTCAGATAAAGGGCTACGCCGAGCGCAGCATGATACGACTGCAGCATGTCGACCATTGAAATTTCAACAAAAGTAGTTTTAAGTGAATGTGGACACAGTAAAGAGCTTGACAAAATAATTAGATGGACACAAAAAGAAGCTGGACACAGTTATTAGCTAGAAACAAAATAGGGAAAAATTCAACCTTTTTGATCACTTACTGATGAAAAAAAACCATAAGAGCTATGCAAAATATGAACTATCAACTAAAACTTTACATCCATAGAAATTCAAAGAAAAAAATTCCATCGAAATCTGATGAAAAATAAAGATACGACATATTTAGAAAAATTGCAATTTTGGCCCCCTTGACCCCATGTAGCTCGGAAACGGTAAGAGCCACGCCAAATCTGTTGCCATACCTCTGAAAGCTTAGATCAAGAGGAATCCAAAGAAAAAAATCCAATCGAAATCCCATGAAAATTAAAGATTTGACATATTTAGAAAAATTGCAATTTTTGCCCCTTTGACCCCTTGTAGCTCGGAAATGGTAAGAGCTACACAAAATCCGTTTACATACTGCTGAAAGATTAGATCAAGAAGAATCCAAAGAAAAAAATCCCATTGAAATCCGATGAAAAATAAAGATTTGACATATTTAGATGACTTGCATTTTTGGCCCCTTTGACCCCTTGTAGCTCGGAAACGGTAAGACCTACACAAAATCCGTAAGCATACTACTGAAAGCTTAGATCAAGAGGAATCAAAGAAAAAATCCATTCGAAATCCGATGAAAAATAAAAATTCTACATAATCTGCAAATTCGCAATTTTGGCCCCTTTCGGTCCTAAAAGCTGGGAAAGGAAACAAGTTATCAAAAATCTAATAGCTGAGTGCCATATTAATTTTTCACAAGGAATCCATTAAAAAAACTGCATCAAAATCGGACTTAAAATAATTTTTTTTTTTTTTTTGAGATTTGCCCCTGTTGGGCCCCATTTATCTCGTGAGCGGTACATGCTACGTGAAATCCGTTGGCATACCTCAGATTGGAAATTTCCTCAGGAGCACACTGAAAGAAACCCCATCAAAATCCGATTAATAATAAAGATTCTACAGACAAACATGTGAAAACACCCAATTTAACCCTTTTTGGCCTCTTTTTTAAAAACGGGTGGGGCCACAATGACCAAAACTAAGCCAAGCTTCCTTTTGTACCAAAGAACATTATGTTAAAATTTCATAAGGATTGATCTACTCGAACTAAAGTTATTGACCAAAAACTAAAGTGTCTACAGATGACAACGACGACGACGACAGCACCAAAAATTTTTGCGGTCGTATAAAAACTTAACATGTTGGCTGACAAAAGCAATATAGCAAACTATTATATATAACCAAAAACCAAAATGCCAAATATTAGTGACCTACCACTGATATAGATACTGGAGAACCAAACATGTTCACTAGACCGTGAAAATGAGGTCAAGGGCTAAAGCCAAATAGAAGGATGTCATGTTCCATCTAAGACAAACCCACATACCAAATATTATTGACCATACATTAATAGATACTTGAAAACTCAACATGCTCACTGAACCATGTAAATGAGGTCACAGACAAAAGCCATTTAGTAGACTGGCATGTACTACCCAAGACCAACCTATATACCAAATATCATTGACCTACCACTTATAGTTACTGAGAAAATGACCTAAACACAAAAACTTAACATGCTCACTAGACCGTGAAATTGAGGTCAAGGACAAAAGCCATATGACAGACTGTCATGTACTACCTAAGACCAACCTACATACCATATATCATTGGCCGGCCACTTATAGTTACTGAGAAACTAACCTAAGCACAAAAACTTTACATGTTCAGTGGACCATGAAATTGAGGTCACAGACGAAAGCCATATGCAAGACTGACATGTACTTCCCAAGATCATCCTACATAATAAATATCACTGACCTACCACTAATAGTTATTAAGATAGGGATCTAATCAAAAACTTTACGTGGTCACTAGACCGTAAAATTGAGGTCAAGGACAAAAGTCATATGCCAGACTGACATGTACTACTCAAGACCAACCTATTTACCAATTATCATTGACCTACCACTTACAGTTATTGAAATATGGATCTAATCAGGGAAACTTAATGTGGTCACCAGACCGTAAAATTGAGGTCAAGGACAAAAGTCATATGCCAGACTGACATTTACTACTCAAGACCAACCTATACACCAAATATCATTGACCTACCACTTACAGTTATTGAGATATGGATCTAATCAGAGAAACTTAGCGTGTTCACTGGACCGTGCAGTAGAGGTCAAGGTCACATGATTTTATGTCCGTCAGGTAGCACTTGATTAGTACTACCACTGGACCAAATATGATGTTCCTACATCAAAGGGTTTTCAAAATATCCTGTATATAGTAAAAGTCAACGCCGTCGCCGTCACACTTTGCACGCCTATGTCTCGCTTTCGCAATTTTGGCCCCATTCGGCCACTTATAGCTGGGAAAGGAAACAAGTTATCAAAAATCTAATAGCTGAGCACCATATTAATTTTTCACAAGGAATCCATTGAAAAAAACTGCATCAAAATCGGACTAAAAATAAAAAAAATTATTTTTTTTTTAGATTTGCCCCTGTTGGGCCCCATTTATCTCGTGAGCGGTACATGCTACTTGAAATCCGTTGGCAAACACCTGATTGGAAATTTCCTCAGGAGCACACTGAAACAAACCCCATCAAAATCCAATAATTAATAAAGATTCTACAGTCAAAAATGTTAAAACACCCAATTTCACCCCTTTTTGGCCCCTTTTTGTAAAACGGGCAGGGCCACCAACTCAAAATTATAATCTCTGTTTACGTGTGTGCCAAGATACATCATACTAAAATTTCATAATGATCCATCCACTAGAAGCAAAGTTATGCTGTCCACAGATGCCAACGACACCAACACCATACCAATATACGACCGCATAATTTTTGCTGTCATATAAATATTTTCCAAATCCAATGAGATATAAATTTTCTAAAGCGCTTACAAGGATATTTTGTCAATTTTCAAAGTTAAAAAGGGGCACAACACCTACAAAAATACACAAATAGTACTCATCTTTGAACTCGCTTGAGTCATCCTAGAAATAAAGCTACTGTGTAAATATTTTTCAAATCCAATCAGAAATAAATTTTCTAGAGTGCTTACAAGGATATTTTGTCAATTTTCAAAATTAAAAAGGGGCATAACTCCTACAAAAATACTAGAACGCGGCTCATCTTTGAACTCGCTTGAGGCATTCTAGAACTAAAGCTATTGTATAAATATTTTCCAAATCCAATAAGAAATAAATTTTCTAGAGCGTTTACAAGGATATTTTGTCAATTTTCAAAGTTAAAAAGGGGCATAACTTGTACAAAAATATTCGAATAGGACTCATCTTTGAACTCGCTTGAGGCATCCTTGAACTAAAGCTACTGTATAAAAATTATTCAAATCCAATGAGAAATAAACTTGCTAGAGCGCTAACAAGGCGCACTGACGCCTGGCATTACCATATCCCCCCGCGTCGCGTTGCGGCAGGGATAAAAGAAAGAAAGTTGATTAGAAATTGTGTTCATTTCATGGAGAAAGTTTGAGCAATAATTTTAAATGAACAGACATTTAAAAGCTTCTAAAAATTTGATTTGCGTAGGCAACTGTGTGTTATAAACCATCAACAATCTAACAAATATCCTTTTTGGTCAAGATATGCTGGTCAAGTTTGTTTTCATTATTTTTAGTAGATATTGCTATGCGATGTAGCATTTGGACATTTTGCCTATTCTACAGGATATTTTTCATGATTCACTTTGTAAAAATATGCGCATCAATTATTTCTCTCCAGCCATGTTATGTCAGCTGCCGACTGATGCGAACACATAGTTTAACTTTTATCCTCACAAACTGGATGGATTTTTCCTAGTACCCTTCTAAATGTATCATTTTCTTTTTTTTAATCATCAAATATTTTCTTTTCTACAAAAATGTAAGCACTGTTTTTGATGTCCCCTTAATAATCGTTGCAACGAAGAAACATAAATGAGAGTAGTCACTGCGCATGCTCCATGCGTTGAGAAATTAACTGTATGAATTTCAATCAATTTGATCTTACATGTCAAAACTATCATGTTCTGTATATAAAAAATAGAAATAAATTCAATCTTCCCATCTTTAAGCAGCTCCGATCTCATAAAAAGTATGAACTGCGATCTAAAATTAGACACAAGCTATTTTTATTTTCGATCTTTTTAATATGTCAAAAATGTTCACCGTAGTCGGTAGACTCTTTTAATATTTGATTTTTTCAGAGAGCAGTAAAAACTTTAGGGTCGGTCGGGAAACCGGAAACACAACATTTTTTTTTCCTAAGCCTTATACAAAATACCACTGCCATATTGCTTAGGTAATGCAAAATTAATTAATAGGTTCTCAGGCCATTTTTCATTAAAACTGATGAGGGAGGGAGGTGATTTTTTTTATCTTTTTATTTGGAAAAAAAAATAGATGAGGCAGCTTTTTATATAGTAAAAACCACCAAAAATGCAGTGAGGAATGTGGTTTTTTATTTTTATTTTATTGAAATGGCAAAAACAGAGTCAATGACGGGCTTTTTTCAAGCCTCCAACTAGATGAGGGAGGGCCTGAGAATCAATCATTTCATGGCCTTAGAGTTATTGAGAAATTTATCTCATCACTACACAGTGTAATTAAGGTCAAGGTCGAGAGCCATATGACAGACAGTTAGGTATGTACTACTCAAGAGCAACCTACATACAAAATATTATTGTCCTAGTACTTAAGTTCACCAAACCATGAAAAAGAGAAACAGACCTAACCGCAAAAAGTTAAATGTGTTAACAAGAGTGGACCCTAATAGATGTCTCGCCCATCCCTGCTTGTCGCTAAAACAGTCATGTACTACTCAAGAGCAACCCACAAGCCAAATATTATTGTCCTAGTACTTACATTCACCAGACCATGAAAAACAGAAACAGACCTAACTGCAAAAACTTGAATGTGTTAATAAAAACCGTAAAGTTTAGATTAAATTCAAAAGCCAAATGGCAGACATTCATATTCCGACCATACAAAAAATAACTGTAGAAGTATTTGTGATTAAACCTGGAACTAATATATTGAACCTATGCAATCTGTAATGCTCGAAAATCACACCATAAGCATCCTGTAGACCAAAGATGTTGTATATATTTTAAAGTTGGGGTTGCAATATAGTTTCTGCTGCACCTGGAGAAACAAATAATACCCCTTAACAAGTATTATGGATAAAGTGATTCTTATCTGTTAGAAAGGGGAACAAAACACACTCTGCCAAGGCTTTACAAAACAGACCAATTTCTGGATAAATATTTAATGTTATAAAAACTGAATGACGTCTAAAAATAACATACGAGTACAATCAATGTATTGGCACAATCTTATAATTAATTACAAACAACTTTCTGGAGTAAAATAGTTTTTCAAGTAACTATATCCTTAAGTTGGTTTTTATTCAAGGAAACATCATATTTTAAGATATCGTTTATAAGAATAGTTGCTGAATTGTTTGCTGGATTATCCTGGAAGTAGTATAATTAGTTTGGAGTCTAATTTCACATTCATTTTTATGCTACACATACTTCATTATGGCATATTCAAAACTAATATAATAATTGTTAAATAACAAAAAATTCATATTCATTTATAAAATTTTCATACTTATTCATTTTAGTTTATGCAAAATGAAAAATTACACAGTCAAAAAAAGAGATAATTATAAGCCAATTTGGTTTGTAAACTGTTTTCCAAACATTAAAATAATGTCTCATATAATATTTTGGCATACTTGTCAAAATACCTACTGAATAAAGCTAAAGCTGATTAACTATATTGTGTACATATCTTGGAATTTTTATGAAATAAAATAATTGTTTTGAAAAATAAGGAATTATTTCTTTCTAAAATGACAATGAAATAAAAAAAATCATATCTTACAGCTAGGAAAATGTTTACAAATTATATCTATACATTGTTCTGATACAACAATGAAAATTGGCTTAAAATTTACAACTTGGTAACAACATTTGTTGTTTGGAACAATATGAAAACAAAGCTCCATATAAAGGTTCAGATATATCCTGACTATAACAATAAGTATTTTCAGAATTATTTTACATTCAACAATGATACTAGCAAATAAATACCTTCTAATAAATCAAACACCTTACTGAAGCTACTTAACTTATAATAAAAGTATACAAAATCAAATAATTTTTAACATAGAAAATTGATTTAAGTGTTCTTTTGTGATGATTTAAGACAATGCTTTCCATTTAATAATAAGTTCTGTGAAAATACAATAACATACAAACACAATTAATACTAGATAGATATGTGCATTGATTGACACTTTAGTTCCTACCCCAGCAAGGAAGCGTACTTTATTTTGGATTATTTACTTCCTGTTTATTCAAAAAACTGCTGACAAAAACAACATTTATCCATTTAAAAACTACTAAAAATCAATGTCAGCTCAAACATTTAAAAATTTACTATTTATGTATAAATAATTGATGCATTATGTATAAATAATTGATGCAATTAGCATTCATGGATATCATCTATTTCTTTGTATTCAGTTAACAATAATAAAAATAGTGGTGGCATTCCTTTTTTCAAAGATTGAAAGAACTTCATACAACACACTCACATACCCTTTGACCCAAATATTAGACAAAGATTTCTACCTTTTAAAAAGAACTAAGGACTGTAGCATTTAAGTCTACTTATAAGAACTCATTTTTTAATATTTTATTGAGTGAAACATAATTCTTATTAATGTTGGGAAGGGCCATCTCTTGAACCAAATATCTGTGGATTGGAAGGGCATAATTAAATCCTTCACAATTGAGTTGAATTATTTGGATGTCAGAATACTAAGGTCAAATAAAAATAAATGTGTCCATGGGACATGGATACCTTCACAGATAGTTATGTACAAAAAAACATGAAGTAGATGAGTGACTAACTTTCAAAGGGGAAACAAGGTACAACTCATCATACTAAAGCTTCAGACCAAGTATCAAATCATTACTACATACACAAACTTGAGAAATCCTTGATGAAAATTTTCGGACATAGGTACGAATGGACATATGAACTGACAGACAACAGTAAAACTTAATGATCAAGACACCTTACAGTGGGGCATAAAAACCATTAAAAAGCTGTCATTGCTACCAAAAGAATTATTTCAAATTTGACAGGTTTCATTGTATCTTTGCTACACAATTGTTTTTCTGGTGGTGGTTGGGTACTACAATAAGTAAATTCTGGTGGTTTGGGTAGGAATTTTAAAATTTTCTTACAGTGGTTGAGTATAAAATAAGTGGCATTCTCCTCATGTATAATTCAAAGTTTTGTTTTTTCTTTTTGTGTGTGATAAGTCTATGATGCACTTGTATAACAATACAAAGAACTTTCTTCAATTTCAGCTTTCCAGGAATATTTTTGTTCCAGATTATCACAAATTTCACAATTTACAGGACCTATTTTGACATTTTGTAGACCATGTCTTTTTGGGAGAAACCAAAATTGATAAATTGATTAATTAGTTAGAATTTTACATCCAGTTAGCAATATCTCAGCCATATTAACATATGCTATACAACAGTTCAATAGATAAATTATACATATGTTAACATGTAATATGTTTGTTGTTTTTGGATTGATTTGTTAAGTTGTTGCCCCCCCCCAGGGCCCAAGCAAAGTGCCAGTTTGCAATATATGAGAAACTGTGACAAAATCAAAATGAACCACCTAATGACAATTGGGCCAACTTACAACAGGCATCTTGGATTTAAGGATTAATAACATGTTTCACCCATGACACCCATTTCTAAATATGTTGTTCCGTGCGTGTGCCATCTTGCATGGATGAATGTTTAAGATTACATCAAATTCAATAACATTGTCTTAAGCACATGAATTTGAATAATAAGGAAAACAAGTAACTGGAGGAGTTTTATTGTTTAAACACGGCTTCATTACACAAACTTTACATTAAGTCCTTTGGGACTTAGATCACTTTGCAAGTGCTTAGGCCACATTCACTCATCAATAAACTCGCCCAAAGTTAGTTTTATTACTATAACTATTGTCACCAAGTTTGAGTTTATTTTGGCATATAGTTTAATAAAAACAGACCTGTACATAAGCTTTGGATATATATGCTAATAATAGGTATGGATTTCCCTACATTGTTTCTCTGTAAGTATTTAGTGATAAAAATGCTAAAACAGTATCACATTTGAGAAATAAAAATAGTAATGGTGGGTTACATGATACCCTGCCACGTTTCACAAAATTTCTAAGTAAAAAGGGTCATAACTCCAGGACAATGTGGACCAATGAACCCAAAATTATACTTGGCCTGTGTTTTGTGGTAAACAACTTACATACCAAGTTTGAAGACAGTATGTTATTTCATTCACAGAGTACAAAACCCTAAAATTTGCAAAATTTCAAAGTTTCAAGGGGCATAACTCCAGACCCCCTTGGACCTCTGAACCAAAAATCGAACTTGACCTGAGTCTTGTGGTTAACAACTTACATACCAAGTTTGCAGACCTTGCCTTATTTCGTTCACAAGTTATCAGTCGGAAACCCTAAAATTCGTAAAATTTCAAAGTTTCAAGGGGCATAACTCCAGAACCCCTTGGACCTCTGAACAAAAAATCGAATTTGACCTGAGTGTTGTAGTAAACAAGTTATATCCCAAGTTTGAAGACCTTGGGATATTTACTTCAAAAGGTCGGAAACCCTAAAATTCGCAAAATTTCAAAGTTTCAAGGGGCATAACTCCAGAACCCCTTGGACCTCTGAACCAAAAATCGAACTTGACCTGAGTGTTGTAGTAAACAAGTTACATACCAAGTTTGAAGACCTTGGGTTATTTCCTTCACAAGTTATCAGTTGGAAACCCTAAAATTCGCAAAATTTCAAAGTTTCAAGGGCCATAACTCCAGAACATCTTGGACCTCTGAACCAAAAATCGAACTTGACCTGAGTGTTGTAGTGAACAAGTTACATACCAAGTTTGAAGACCTTGTGTTATTTCCTTCACAAGGTATCAGTTGGAAACCCTAAAATTCACAAAATTTCAAAGTTTCAAGGGGCATAACTCCAGAACCCCCTTGGACCTCTGAACCAAAAATCGAACTTGACCTGAGTGTTGTAGTAAACAAGTTACATACCAAGTTTGAAGACCTTGTATTTCCTTCACAAGTTATCAGTCAGAAACCCTAGAATTCGCAAAAATTCAAATTTTCAAAGGGCATAACTCCAGAACTCCTTGGACCTCTGAACCCAAAATCGAACTTGACCTGAGTTTTGTGGTAAACAACTTGCATACCAAGTTTGAAGATCTTGTGATATTTCTTTCACAAGTTATCAGTCGGAAACCTTCAGGGGACGGACNGACGGACGGACACACGACTGAGGGTATCACATAATACCACGTAACTTCGTGTGGCGGGGTATAAAAATGGCTTTTCTCCCTTCATGAAGTTCAGTTTGGGTGAAAGGGGTTTGGTATGGACTGTTGCATCCAAGATTATTTACTTCAATATTTATAAATCGTTTTCAGGATATAATTTACAGAAATTATGATGCATGAACATCTCAAATGAGAAAAATATTGTAAGATTAAGCTTGATTACAGCAGTTCATTGGTAAGTATATTGAGCTACAAATCACATGCTTTTTGTTGACATTCTGAAAAATATGGTGGTCACTAAAATGTTTGTGGAAAATACATGAAAACTAGAAAAAGGTGATCTGCTTTTCATAAAAGATAACCCTGCCCACAGGCAATTCTAGTTACAGTCTAGGCAAACTGTCTTCATCTGGATACCATAAAATTTACAGATTTTGCCTTAATCAAGGGCAATAACTCTGGAGCACAAAATCTGATCACGGTCAACATCCGACTTGACCTGTATTTTATAATTAGTAACATTGTCCCAAAATATTAAAACTTTCCCTCAAAACAAACTGATGCTATCATACAGAAACCATAAAATTTTGTCTAAGTCAAGGGCAATAACTCTGGAGCGCAAAATCCAATTATGATCAAAATCCAACTTGACCTGTATTTTATGAACAGAAACATTGTCCCAAAATATTAAAACTTTCCCTTGAATAAAACTGAAGTAATAATCCAGAAACCACAAAATTTACAGATTTTGCCAAAATAACTCTGGCAAGATAAATTAGATCACGATCAAAATCAAATTTGACCTGTATTTTATGAATAGAAACATTATCCCAAAATATTAAAACTTTCCCTACAATCAAACTGA
>MJUU01029766.1:39287-57770 GCA_002080025.1 Modiolus philippinarum
TGTCAGTACGGCTGTATGACTGTCTCCTGCCAAGACTTGAATCACTTTATATGGTAGATTTAGTTTCTTTGGTAAATTATACCAACCCTGAAGTTACCCCATGCATACACACGACAATCATCTGTCAGTTCGGCTGTATGACTGTCTCCTGCCGAGACTTGTATCACTTTATATGGTAGATTTAGTTTCTTTGGTAAATTATACATACCCTGAAGTTACCCCATGCATACACACGACCATCATCTGTCAGTGCAGCTGTATGACTGTCTCCTGCTGAGACTTGAATCACTTTATATGGTAGATTTAGTTTCTCTGGTAGTGTTTCTGATCCTTCTTCTGAAGTATCTCTTCCTAACGCTGACTCGTCGTTACATCCAAATGTATACACCTGTTATAGTATAAATGATTACCTCCCTTTAAAACATTTGTTCAGTCAATAAGGATTGTATACACCTGTTATAGTATAAATGATTACCTCCCTTTAAAACATTTGTTCAGTCAATAAGGATTGTTAACCCCCTGCCTGTACTCTATATGTAACCGTGTTCATGGTGTTTAGTCTTGTTTAATTTTGCCACTTCCAGGTATATGAATAGAACCCAAAAAGTAGCATTTTCCCAAAACAAAATGCTGACACAAATACATGTATAAAATTTGGATGTTATGATCTTACTGAGCTGTGTATTGGCAGGATGTTTTCAAATTACGATTTTTATCACGAATTCTGGGTGTCAAAATAATAACAGATTCAATATTCTTGCTAACGTGCAATTAGACAAGTAGTTCTTTAAAAAAAAAAATATAGTGTTGAATACAGCTCAATTCAAATTCCTTGTTTATTGAGTTTTATTACAAATGAAGAATTCCATTGCTTAACTTTTGCAAGAAAAATTTATAATGATGTAAAATTGTCTTTAATAAATCCAGTAACATTACTAGATTGAAAAAATACTGTACATGTATTGTTGAGAACTCCAAAATGCTTAAACGTCATGATATCCTAATCTGTTAATAAGAATTTAATTTACCAAATGCTATTATTCTTTCAAGAATATGTAGATAGACCCTAATATTTACACCAATGAAATTTTGTTATAAATTTGGCACAATTGGAAACCCCATTCTACAAACATGAAATCAGCAATAAAAGTATTGGGTCACCATGCTTGTTTTTTTTTAATTAAAGTGGAAGCTGGTGCTTTTTTGGTCATTTTTTTTTAAGCCAAAATTTATATAACATGGAAAGGCAATCTTTAACATAATAGAAATAACCCTTTTATCCATGAGAATTTTTTTATACCTTGTGATCATTTAAGAAATAATTCACGGGAGCGTGAATATATGGCGATTTTACAACGGGTTAGCCCTTTATGACAAATATTTTACCCAGAGCGTATGCAAGGGGTTAAATATAGGCATATAAGGGAAACCCATGGTAAAATCAACATATATTCACGCTCCCTTGAATTATTTCGATTCCAATCGGACACTTACTGGGTCAAAAAGCGATGAGTTTGTCTTATATTCATAGGTGAAACAGCCATTTTACCCCGTAAAGTATGACGCTGCAAAAACTGTTGTCAAACTGTCTATGACGATATCAAAAGTACTGTCGATTGTCATGACAATACCCACGAGTATATGCTGATTTTACCACTGTTATGGACACAAGGTGATTAAAGGATGTCATATTAGAATTATAATCTAACCGTAGGAAACTTTATGAAACATAGAAAGCAGTCACAGCCTGCTAAGCTCACCTCGTTGCGCAGCATTGTCACATGTTGCACATGTCAGTAAACAGGAATGGACTATAATCATTCTTTATAACAGATTCAATCATGCATAAAATGTAGGTCAGAGACAGCATCCGAAGCAAGCATTGTTGTTGTCATCCCAAAATGCATCACACATACCACTATGGTTGATGTGGGCCATGTCAGTAAGCGGGAATGGACTTTAACCATTCTACCTAACCGGACGCCGACGCCGACACGGACGCTAGGGGTATCACATAAGCCCCCCTCACTTCGTGAGGTGAGCTAAAAATGTGTATACATGTATCACCATGCTGTTAACAAGTAAACAACTATATTTCACAGTTTCTTAACTAAACATTTATTATGGGAAAGAAGGAGTTAATTTGGCGCAGTAAAGATGGCGAAATATGAAGCTTCACATTTGTCAATTACTTACGACATCACAAAGGAAAACCCGTTAAATGATTGTTCCAAAAAAAAAAAACAAGTGTGGACCAAAATTGATGTCTCGCCCATCCCTACATGGTCGCAAAATTGATGTGAAAACTCATACTGACTAAAACTTAACATGTTACTAGACTGGGAAAATAGGGTAACTGGAAAAGCAATATAGCAGACTGTCATGTATCACCCAAAACCAAAATGCCAAATATCAGTGACCTACCACTGATAGATCATAAAAAAAAAAACAAAAAAAAACAAACATGTTCACTAGATCGTGAAAATGAGTTCAAGGGCTAAAGCCAAATAGCAGGCTGTCATGTTCCATCTAAGACAAACCCACTTACCAAATATTATTGACCTTACATTAATAAATACAGGAAAACTTAACATCATCTCTGGACCGTGAAATTGAGGTCACAGACAAAAGCCATATAGCAGACTGTTGTGTACTACCCAAGATCAACCTATATACCATAAATCATTGACCTACCACTTATAGTTACAGAGAAAATGACCTACTCACAAAAACTTAACATACTCACTAGACCGTGAAATTGAGGTTAAGGACAAAAGTCATATGACAGACTGTCAAGTACTACTCAAGACCAACCTATATACTAAATATCATTGACCTACCACTTATAGTTACTGAGAAAATGACCTAATCACAAAAACTTAACATGCTCACTAGACCGTGATATTGAGGTCAAGGACAAATGACAAATGACAGACTGTCATGAACTACCGAAGACCAACCTACATACCATATATCATTGACCTACCACTTACAGTTACTGAGAAACTAAACAAAGCACAAAAACTTAACATCTTTATTGGACAGTGAAATTGAGGTCACACACAAAAGCCATATAGCATACTGTCATGTACTACCCAAGACTAACCTATATACCAAATATCATTGACCTACCACTTATAGTTACTGAGAAAATGACCTAATCAAAAACTTAACGTTGCCATCATACTTTGTACGCATATGTCTCGCTTTCCGCACCTTTCATCGCGGGCGAGACAAAAATCAAACAAAGCCTGTATTCGATTCTACATTTTTCAAATGTGTGATTGAATTGTGCAGCGCAAGTGTATATCTACCTTTAGAAATTGACTATATAAACCTTACATGATACAAATGTTGACTTACTTTGCCTTCATTTGTTAAACAAACAGTATGCATGCCTCCTGCAACCACTTGTATAATTTTATCTTCTAGCTTAACCAAGGCTGGTCTTCCTCTTTCCAATATATCTTCTCCTAATCCGAGTTGTCCCACATCTCCTTCACCCAGGGTTAGTGGGACACCAGGGATTGTTACATCTGGATGTGTATGGTGTGTTACTAAAATAAACAGGACAAACCAGGGTTAGTGGGACACCTGAGATTTTTAACAATTGGACGAGTAGAAAGTTTAACTAATATAAAGGGCACAACCACCATGACCATTGTATAATACAGATATCTCACCTTGGAGTAGTTTAACACTAAGATTTTCAGGCCTTGGTTGTGTAGTGTGAAACTAAGATAAACATTACAAATAATATTATGGCAGACAAGGAGTTACTGGACTAATTCTAAATGACCCTTTACAGATATAGTATATTTGTGCAAAAGATGAATTGAAAGTACTAACCAAGCGACATGCCTGAGGTAGGCTTATTATGAGCAGGGGTGGCCAATATTCAATTACACTTTTTGTGCAGGACAATCTAAAAACTGGTAAAAACACCTGTAAGAATTGAATTCAGGGCTGACATTTTAGAAGAGTTACCTCCCATGCAAATGATCACTTTTGAGTGGATAGGTCAGTCTAACAAAGGACCATTGATAGTCTCCATTTTGAATTCCAAATTGTGCCACCCGTTATACTGAACATTCTTCCATCAACCCAATTTGATTGACTTTATTACTGCAATAAGCATAAATATACTAAAGCATCATACAAGTACAAATAGAGACAAGTGATACAGCAAGTACAAATAGAGACAAGTGATACAATACAGGATAAACAGAAAGCAATAAACATATTTAAGTAAACAATAATTCACCTATTAACCTTGAATGGACTTTCCAACTTTCTTTCAAATTCGCTGCACATAAATTAAGTGTTAATTAATACTCAAGAATATGTTGGTGACTGGCTTGTCCGTGTCTTCTTATGAAATTTTAGTTTCTTGATATTTGGGTTATTGGATGTGGTTTGTTTCCATTGATATATTCACTTTTTTACCTTTTTGGGGCAATTTAGGGCTTGCTGTATGGTGTGAGGTTCCTCACTGTGTTGAAGACCATACGGTGACCCCTAGATGCTTTGTTTTGGGTCGTTTTAACCTTGATATGGGATGTTGTCTCCTTGACATTTACCCCATTTCCTTTCTTTTTCATATCTGTACGATTTCATTAATGAAATAATTTTTTGTTTAGTAGGCCATGAAGGAAAATAGTTTGGCAAATATTTAAGATGAATTTAAGGATATGACTAGAGCTGTCGCCGAATGGAAACCAATTATGCCCCTGCTAACTGAACCCTGAATCAATATGGCAAGTGCAAATTTAAGTGTGCATAGACAAAATACAGGTGTTGAAACAGTACAAGATACCTCCCCATTTTTTCAAAAAAAATATTCAAGTGAAATTTTGAGCCCAAAAATCATTTCTATGGATGCTAGGCAACCTTTCTGTAAAGTTTCATCTAATTTTAGGCACTTTGAATTTTCCTGCCTTTTTCAGTTTCCATTGCAACGGCAGCCATTCTATGGGTGCTAGACAGCCTTCCTGTAAAGTTCCATCCAATTTAAAACACTTTCAATTTTCCCGCCTTTTTTCAGTTTCCATGGCAACTGCAGCCATTTTGAATATTCCAAAAGATGTGTGTGTGTACATCTACTTATTGTAAGTTAGATTCCTTTGAAGTAGTTGGAATTTGGTTGCAATATGTCTGCAAACATCAAAAGTTGTGTTTTTTATTCGTACAAACGGATGGACAGACTTTTAATTGCAGGGGCATTAAAACATTTTTACATTTTGTTCAAACAATAATTAATATCATGAATATTGACAAGTGTATTCTATGACGTATGTCTATATGATATATACCTTTAGTTTTATTATCAGCGATGTCTGGTTTGATTGCTCGTTTCTTTGCATCTGGTGTATCTTGTGTAGACCCAGAACTTCTTCCTCTCTTCTTTCCTCTACCAGGCATCTGAAAAATAAGACATTATTATATCAACTCTCAATCAATTTAATGCTTCCTATAACAGGCATCTGAAAAGTAAAGCTGTCATATTTAACTGTCCATCAATTCTCCATAATGCTTGCTATTATTTGTTTGTTTTTCTAAAACCTGAAAAAATATACCTCCCGCAAGCAGGGGGTATAAAAATTAAAGTAATATTAACAGCATACAAATTGTTACTTATAATTCTTCATTTTTTACAAATTTATAAACTTGAAAGACAAAATTAGCATAACACAATATCATTCCAAAGTACCTTGCCATACATTCCGAGACAACCTCATCATACCAAGGTACATTAACATTAGAATGTGTTGCTTCACTTCATAAATTTTATCTTTCAATTCAATATATATTGAAACAAAAAGAAAGATAAAATTACTATTGATATAAAAATGTTACTGAATTTTTTATTTTATTCCATGTTGTAACAAAAAATTAAAGAATTGAAATGATCTTCAAATACTTAATGATATATACACTAATTGAAATATTCTGTTACATGTTAATATCCAGGAAACAATAAATTTGATATTCATCATCTCAAATTTTTTCCAAATAGCTTGTCTTAAAAGTTGTACATCTTGGTAAAATATAAAGATAAAACACACAATATAATAATAGAAGTATGTTACACTTGTTACAATGTCAAGGTCACTTATGTCTACAACTACAAGCAAAGTAGGAAGGAAGAGAGTCGTACAGATGTCAAGAAGAGATGGTGTTAGACATGCAACAGATAAAGGAATACTAGCTACTATAAAGACATGCCCCCAATCCTCTACTCTATATATATATATATATACGTTTCCATGACAACACAGGGGGACTTACTCTTGGTGGTGTATCAACACACATCTCTTCATCATCAGATTTTGATTGCACTGTTTCCATGGTTTGTGGATTACTGTCAACTTTGTCCTCTGGTTCTTCTGACTGTACATTTTCCTGGTCTTCTGTTGTCTCCATAGTAACAGGGTTTTTATCATCTAACTTTCCAGATGTCACAGGAGTTTCATCATCTCTGCCTTCTGGTTTTTTAACAGTCTGATTTTCATCCACAGATTTTACATCCACTGGTTTTACATCTGTTTCTTCTTCACGTACTGTGGATTTGGTGGATTCTTCCTGAATGGATTCAGAAACTGAATTTACATTGGTTAAGACTAAAGTCACATCTGTATCAGATTTTTTAGACTCAACATTAAAAGAATCAACTGTTTGCTTTACAGAGCCATTTTGAGCTGTATCTAATATACCGTCAAGGGCAGATTCTGTTGAATTTTCTACAACTGAATTTGAAGAATCATCCTTTTCCTGTGTTTCAATATCGATTTTATTTATGACTGGGTCTGTAGAATTTTCTGTCACTGAATCTGATTTTGTAGAATTGTCCATGTCAACAGGTTCCTTTGATTGAACAGAATCCATCACCTTCCTCGAGTTTTCTAACTGATTTTCTGAAACATCAAGGCATCCATTAACATCCATATCACTGTGTCCTGATGTTGATTTCATAGTTTCTACCATTTTTTCAAGAGACACCCTTTTCTCCTTAGATGGAGATTCAAAAGAACTTGTAAGAGGCATTTCTAATGAAGTCACAATGAACAGGTTACCCAGTAACTGTAGATTTTATTCTCATGACATTCACTCAATGAGTTGTCACAGATGTCCTCATTAACTATACCCAGTAGGTGAGTTGTAATTATGTCTAATTAAATTAACAATGAAAATCACAAGTAATACTGACACAATCCTGTCAAACATGCCAAAGGCAATAAAGTAATAATCAAACAGTGATATTATTTTTATAATAGACATTTCGAATTATTTCTTTATTGACTTCCATAAAAATACTATTATTTCACCCTGGGCTTTGAAGTTTTTAATAATTTAGACAATAAAAAATTCAGAAAGTGGAAAACTAATTAAAAAATTATATCCACAGAATTCTGATGTTTTTATGTCAGTTCTGTTTTTTTTTAATTATTGGTAGAAAAATATATTTTGGATATGGACATAATAGATAATTCTGGACAACCAAAAATTATGGCACGCCAAAGACACAAAAATGAGATAAAAAAGCATTATCTCAGGAAATGCTATCTTATCTGAATTTTTGTGGTTTTGGTGCACATTATCTGACATGTATTATCAGGTTTCCTCATTACCTCCTGATAAGTACTTTCAAATATTTTATACATAGGTCTCTATGAAATCTATGGGATAATGATGTTTTATCTCAAGATAACATAGCATTATCTGTTAATACAGTTTTTTTCTGCATTTTTGTGGTTTTGTGGTTTAAGTAAATGTATTATCTGTTTTCTAATATCAACCAATCAGACGTAATATCTGTGGGAAACTGTATTATCTGATTTATGTAACTGTATTATCTGATTTATGTTGAAACCAATCAGATGTAGTTAGATAAATTTTATTAACTTATTAAATTCAATCTTTTTAGAAATTATCTTTTCTGAAAAACTATGTAATAATGATCTTAGATAATTTTAGAATTGTAACATAATTCCTTTTCTTTTTCTTATCCATTTGCCATTTATGACGAATTTTGTAATATCATGTGTATATATTCAGGGACTATACATTACTCTAATGTATAGTCCCTGATATATTATTCTGTATTTTCTCTTTGTCGTTGTAAAATTAGTTTATGGGAATCAAGTCTCGTCAATATATGTTAAAAATTACAATATCACAATATTTCATCTTTAAAATTACCTGTTTTGACATTCACTTACCTGTGATCGTTGCATGAATGTATATTCTATGAAATATACACGCGAAATATAAATGCAAGTATGACCTGAATACATGTAATTGTGTTTTAATTAATGTTTGCATAAAAACATTACTTAAGTGGATCATGAAAAAAATAAGTAATTGTCAGATTGAATCTGAAGTGTAAATTTGAGATATATAATATATATCCTTATTATTTTTATCTTTATCATGCGTATGGAATGTGTATCTGAGGCAGTCATTGTGTTTGCACGTTTTGTGTTTATTTATCAATATAACGTTGTAATATCAGAAGTTTAAGAGCTCTTGTGCGCTCATGTTTGCTTGTTAATTTGTACAAGCTACGATTTAAAACATACAACTTACTTACTGTTGAAATGGGGTGGGGGGTGGGATATGGAAGTCTTTCAAACTTTTGTCTATTTCTTGCAGGATCTAAGCAAAGTTTGAAGTTTAACCATGCTAACTTTAATTAAACCCTAATTATTTATTTCTTATTCAAGGACGTGCGAGACCAGGAAGTAAATTTCGTTTCTTACAGAACACTCGGTTGAAAATAAGTGAGAATGTTAACAGTGATAATGAATCTATGGAATTAATAAAATATATATTAAAGAATATATCAAATGTACATTTTTCATATTTTTAAAGCTTTTAGTTGCTAGTAGTCAAGGAGTCCTTTTCTTAGCGAATGAAATTGCATGTAACAGATGAAGACGGATGTTCTTCAATGGGCACAATAAATTATTACATATGGATCGGACATCTATCATAAGACAGTTCATTACCTGTTAACTGATGAACAAGTTCATTACCAGTTATGATAAGCAATTTCATTACCTATTACCTCCGGGAAAGAATGTTTTTCTTTTATCTCTTTATTGTATAGAGAATTATGTTAATTTTTTTCCATATTTAATTATCAGGAGTTAATGATATTTTATCTGCGCCAAAACCAAAAAAATACAGATAAGATAGCATTACCTGAGATAATGTTATTTTATCTCATTTTTGTGGCTTTGGCATGCCATAAAAAGTCAATATTTTGGGGAGGTGACACATTGGAAAATCAATGCTGAAGGTATGGGAAAAGCCTGAGAATAAAATTCTGATCTTTTTTTTTTCAAATTTTTGTTTCAATTGATGCTTAAAAATTCTATAATTTGAGGGTTAAAATGTACAGCCTATTTAAATGCACAGTTGTACACATCATGTACTTTCACATATATATGCAAATTTGCAATAGTATGCAAATACTGCATGTAAATGTAACTATACATTTTTTGGAACTTAACAAAAAGTGTCAATTTGCAAAAGGTCAAGAGGAAGTGAAAATGAATATTTTAATGTGTGTAAATTTACATTACATCCCAGCTCTGTTGTTCTAATCGAATCACTCCAGCAATCTCACCACAGTTGGAACAAAGGATATTTTTACTCTTTTCATTTTTGTCAAATTTAGACTTTGAGAACTGTTCAGTTTTTTGGACTTTGTAAAATTTTATGTTTTACTATCTATAAAATTTTCAAAAAAAAAATTTTAAAACCTTGAAAAATACCATTGCCCATATTGGGATTCAAACCAGGGTCGTCTCCTTCAGTAAACTTCTACTTTTACACCTCGCTCGTTGGAATTACCATGTTTATAAATCGTATATAAAGAATCTTTGTGGGGCACAATAAGGATATATTTTACTATTAAAGTACAGGATAATAATTTCATGACATTATAAGCATTGATATGATTTTTAAGAGTGTATATCGGTTTCCTTCACATAATACATTAGCTGGGATGTAAATTAGTTATCACATTGACAATCGGACTTGGTGTGTCTGTATAAGCCTCTGGCTGTCAGGGTGATCATACACAGACACACTGCGTCCTCGTGTGATAACTATTACTGGTATATGTATTGCAAAATAAAAAATTCACTCTGTGTAAATTATGTGATCAAAGGGTAGAAAAGGCACTTGCAACTTGATTGCATCCATGGAATTCATTTACACAAAATGAATTGGTCTCTTTGTAAGATTCATACTTCTCTGACAATTTTGTCCGATTTGCATTTTCATGATTTTCAGATTATTATAGCAGGGGTAAGAGAAAAATACATTTCAAAGATCTAATAAAGCTTTTTTTAAATGTTTTTCCACTCTTTTCAACATGTTCATTTCTTGTAAAAGAACCAAAAAAGAATTGTGCACACCTCAGATATAGGTTCAAATAATCTGCATTATAAAGTCTGTATGAGTGTCTATAGTATCAATAACACTATCTGTAGGAGATTTGCTCAAAAATGGGGTACCCTATTGGTAAATATTTGACCTAAAATGTACAAGTTCCATAACAAGCAATTTTGGCATTAATTATGAAAAATCAAAATCAAAGTACCATGCACCCCTTTGATATATGTACAACTAATCTGCATCATAAAAACTTTCTGTCTTGAAAACCAGTGGCGGATTTAGGGGGCCCTGGGTGGCCCAGGCCCCCCTTAGGTTGGAAAATATTTAAAATTCCTAGGGGTTTCTGATAAAATTCCCTCAAGACGATGTCAAGGTCAAGATGTCTATAACTATGGTACTGCCAGAAAGCTTTCATCATAGGGAAGTCACATACCAAACATGAACATCCTGTCAGTAAACAACTAACTTGTAAAAGCAAAGTTTTTTTAAAATTAGAGGATGACATGCCCCCGCTCAAGGCTGAACCAAATTGGGATTTCTTAGTAATGAAATCTGTGTCTTAAGACACATTTGTTGATGCCCCAGCTAAACATGTTACTTAAGGAGTTGCACAGATAAACTAAATAAAAATAGATAAATAAAAAAAAAAATGCCAATTGCACATCTTCAATAGGTAGAAATGAACTTCAAAATAAAAACTTCCAAGCATAAAAACTGTAGGACTTGTGCAAACAATCTGTACCCTTTATTAATAATTCACCCAAAAAAATGACTAAGGGCTGTTCCAGAAAAGTTGGTCTGGGACCCTTTGAAGGCACTTTATATAAATTGCTGTGGGTGGTTGTGTTTTCATCATCTTTTTGTATGGATGTATGGGGAGAAATTCTATGGGTGGTGGGGGTCAATAAAAAGTGCCTTCAAACCCCCCCCATGTCAATTTTTCTGGAACAGCCCTAAGTTCAACAATAATGTCATCTTCACTAGCTAAGGGTTACGATCCACTCCTCTCCTCTTCACCCTTGGTGGATCGAGCCACATTTCTTGAAACACCAGTTTCAAATTATCTCCCTTTGAAATATGAGTTTCGGTATGATTTATTGTAAAAATTAAAGAGTATTTATTGCATCTAATAATACAACAATTCACAACGTTGTCAGTTAGGAACATTGAATAATAAAAAATATATAACATATATATTTGATGTCAATTTTTATTTTCATTTTGAGGGAATGGCAAACACGTGTAAAATGTACATACTTCATCGAGCAATGATCAAAAAAGGTGGATCAAAACAAGAGAATGTTTGAAAGTTCGATATAGCTAAAAGGCATCTTTAAATCATAGTTTTCCCGATTCAGACATCCGTTTTGGTATTAAATAAATACCACATGTAATAATGAAAGATCGATAAATACTCAAGAAGAGAGAATCATCGTGCAGATGAACTTTAAAACCCCATTTTCTTCAGTCAGTATCCGTTATTTCTAAGACTCGTACATTTTGAATACGAAAATATTTATACCACGTCTTTGTAAGTTAAATTTCTGTCGTCAGTTAAATTTTTAAGTTGTACCAACGCTGCGGGGATACCTAACTTTTTGTTTTTTCATGATAATTTCAGCCGAATTGGACCGATTTTCCATCTCAAGGAAAATTCATGTGCCCTTTGTGACGTCATCACATTAAAATTTGACAAAATGAATTTTTCGCTGAAGAGGATGAATGCTCTATAGTATTTTGCATAACTGTAATATGTGTTAACATCAACGAAAAAATATTGACTATTTTTGGGCCAAATATTGGTCTTAACGCCCCTTGTCCTTTAAGTACAACGAAATAACTCTTCAAAAGTAAAGAAACGTCATAAAATTGTGGGAATTTTGCAAAATAAAAAATCACCAAACACCATATTTTAAGTTTTATTGTTACGATATATATTTAAAAATTGAATTTCAGCAAGTTGACTGGCTGCAGAGAAGAATAACTGCAACCAATCAAAAACGTGGATTTGAGGCTATAGAAATCCAGCCTGATCTGCCAAAGGTAAAGATGAGAGGAGCGGTCGTAACCCTTGGCTAGCGAAGACGCAATAATGTATTTTTTTTAAAAACTGTATCAATACCAAACTCTTTTCAACATGCACGTCTTTGATATAAGTACAAATTATCTGCAAAATAAAAACTTCCTAGCATCAAAACTGTAGGAGGATCACACAGACAAACATTGTACCATCTATTTCAAAATCACCAAAAAAATGACCAAGTTCAACAATGTATATTTTATATTTTTTTAAAAATGACCAAGTTCAACAATGTATATTTTTTTATATTTTTAAAATGTATATTTTTGACAAAAATTAACCAAAATCTTAATCCTTTCCAAATGCACATCTTCAATATAGGTACAAATGATCTGCAAAATACAAACTTCCTAGCATCAAAGCTGTAGGAGGAGTTACACGAACAAACTATGTACCAGATCTATGAAAAATCGCCAAAAATGACTAAGTTCAACAATGTATATTTTTGACAAAAATGCACCAAAATCAAAATCCTTATTAAATGCACATCTTCAATATATGTGCAAATGATCTGCTAAATAAAAACTTTCTAGCATCAAAACTGTAGGAGAAGTTGCACAGACAAACTATGAATCCCCCTCAGACAGACAGACAGGGGTAAAACTATATGCCCCCAAACTTATCGTTGCTGGAAAAAGAAAAATTCTCTTTAGGCAGGGTCAAGGTCATATGCCTACAAATATGGGCTCATCATACCAAAGTCTGTATATCAAATTTATATGGATACCCTACCACTATTACAACGGGTCCGGAATCACTGTTTACTTTGGACGATTGCACACTCCTACATGCGCATCCACGATCAGTCATTTTCACGTCACGTCTACAAATACTATTGAATACTTCCAAAACATAATTTTTCACGTTTTAAGAGTAAATGTTAAGAGTTAAGATCAGTTGATTACCACACTATGCACGTGCATTTCTATAAGCATGAATGACTGCTTTAAAAAGAGTACCATGGCTGTTCTTAAAAACTACATGTATTAAGAATACTGAATGTGCAAGATTGATTACATATTGCATTTAAGGATGTATAGCAAAGTTCAGAATCGAAATATGAATACGCATATTACATCTTGCACGTTGGATGTAATTACTCTTTATTTTTCTTTAAAACATTAAAAAAAAAAACAACAAAGAAATAATTTATTTCACGAAAAGAAAGCAAGAACAAAGATTGCCTTCGACTATATAATACAGGAATTGCCCGTTTTAATACTGTTTTAATGATTATTGGAATATTTGTTTGGTCTAAGAAAATAACATTTATAAATCTATAACCAGAGGCTCCCAGGAGCTTGTATCGCTCACCTGGCTTTTAGTTGCCACAATCAAGCTAACATTGTAAGTTATACATTTGAACTTCAGTCCCTCAAACTTTAGTAGTTCGACCACACCACAAATATCTTGAACTGCATTTTAAACCTGATCATGTTTTACTATATTCTATTTGGAAACCAAATTTCATTGAAATCAGACTATGTTGAATCTTCCCGCCTTTTTTTGAGGCCATTTTTAAATAGTGCTCAACAAACAATTTTCAAATCTAGTTTTGAAGTCCCAATATCAATATCTTTTTAGAAACCCAATGTTTAATTTTCCCACCTCATATGGCATTTTGAGAATAGCAGTCAACAACCATTTTCAACACCGGTTTTGAAGTTGCAACATCAATATCCACTTAGAAACCAAATTTCATTGAAATCTGACAATGTTGAATTTTCCTTCCTTTTTTGGTGGCAATTTTGAAAATAGCGGTAAATGAACTTCTTTCAATACAGGTTTTGGAGTCGCAACATCAATATCTATTTGGAAACCAACTTTCATTGAAATCAGACAATGTTGAATTTTCCCGCCTTTTTTGGCGGCCATTTTTGAAATGGCGGTCAAAGAACAATTTTTAATGTCGGTTTTGAAGTTGCAACATCAATTCCTATTTGGAAACCAAATTTCATTTAAATCCGACAACGTTGAATCTTCCAGCCTTTTTTGGCAGCCATTTTGAAAATGGCGGTCAACAAACACTTTTAAACACCACTTTTGAGGTTGCTACATCATTATCTATTTGGAAACCAAATTTCATTGAAATCGAACAGTGTTGAATTTTCCCACCTTTTTTTGGCAGCCATTTTGAAAATGGCAGTCAACAAACAATCTTAAACACCCTTTTTGAAATCCACACAGCATGGCAAACATTTAATCAGTTAACACTTAAACTTCATCTTCTATAGTTTAGAAATAAAAGACAAAAAATATGAAAATTTTGAAAATTCTGTGAAAAAAGGGCAATAACTCCTACAAGGGTTTTTGGATTTTCTTTAAAATTTCAGGGTTTGTAGATCTTGATATGCTGAACCTTTTTGCAATTGACACTTGACCTCTATCTGTAACTCTTTTTGAAATAAAAAATAAAGGGCTACGCCGAGCGCAGCATGATACGACCGCAGCATGTCGACCACTGAAATTTGAAAAAGTGTAATTCAAAGCGAGTATGGACATACTAAAGAGCTTGACACAATAATTAGATGGACTCAATAAGGAGAATGACCCAATAATTAGCTGGACACAAACTACGGAAAATAAAAATTAGTGTTTATGACTCCTTATGATTCCTCTTTGACCCTTTATACCTCGGAAACGGTAAGAGCTACGCCAAATCCATTGACGTAGTGCTGAAAGCTTATATCAACAGGAATCCAAAGAAAATGAAAAACAGCCAATCAAAGATTGCAATCCCCCCGCTACCCCTTTTTGGACCCCCTCCCCTTGAAAAAGACAAGTGTTTTTGAAACTAAATTAATCATCGTAACTGTAAAACCTAACTGTAAAACACCAAAAAGATATGGTTGCTAGGTAGAATTCCAAAAAATAATGGGTCTTTGAGAGTTTCAGGAACTTTACCAAAATTAGAATCAAGGTTTTTTGCAATCTATTGAAAATGATAATTAAAACTATAAGGCATCAAAAAAGATATGGTTGCTAGGTAAAATTCCAAAAAATAATTGGTCTTTGAGAGTTTCAGGAAATTTACCAAAATTAGAATCATATTTTTGGAATCCTAGTGTTCATACTAGCTGATGACATATTGCTTAATTATAAAACTTCATGTTGAAATTTCAAAAATTATTAGTCTTTGACATTTTCAGGAAATTTACCAAATTTGGCACCAGGGTCTAAATTCCAAAAGCTTAGAACGTATTCAAAGAGCAATTCCAATAATTCCTCATGAAAATATAAACCACAAAATCGAAATTATACATAGAGTTCCAGTCGTTCTGATGAATACTAATTGTTTAAAATTTTTTGGCCCCTTAAGGGCATGCCCCCCAGGGGTCATACCAAAAGTCCGCTATCATCAGTAAATGAGATGCATATAATCGAACTTGCATAAAAAGTTTAAGCCTCCAAACGTGAATACTTAGAAGATTTCGCTTATTACTGGATATCTAGAAATACATTTTCGCTCATTTTCCCGCCCTGTGGGCAAATTTCAAAATTCTGAAACCTTCGGCACAGACAACTTTTATAGTGTTACTTATACCCTTATTACAAGGTTTCTGCGATTTAAGGTGTAAGAGGAGTTCCAGCGGAATCAATTTTTTCGTTTTTTGGACCCCCTAGAGGCCATGCCCTGAGGGGTCATACCAAAGTTCCGACACCCTCTGTGATGTTGCTACATAATATGTGAGTCCATATCCAAGTTTCAACTTCCTAGCCCAAACGGCCTTGGAAATTTCAATTATTGAATATCGCGAAAATTTGTTTTCGCCCATAATTTGCCACTAGGGCATTTGACCTAAATTCCAAATCCACAGTGCGCTACTTCTGATCATACTCTAATATGGTGCCGAGTTTCAAATTTGTATCTCTTATAGTTCCAGAGCTATCGGGGAGCATTACAAACGCACGTACGTACGTACGTACATACGGACGGACTGCATTACATAATCCCCCCGCTTTCGCTAAGCGGGGGGATAAAAATCTCATCAAAATCTGATCAAAAATATAATTGCTAATTATTTTGAAAAGAATGCAATTTTGGCCCCTTCGAACAATTATAGCTAGGAAACTGTAAGAGCTATGCCAAATCTGTTGACATATCACTGAAAGCTTATAACAAGAGGAATCCAAAAAAATCCATCGAAATCCAATGAAAAATAAAAAATTTAGGTAATTTGTAAATTTGCAGTTTTGGTCCCTTTGAACCCCTATAGCTCGAAAACGGTAAGAACTATGCCAAATCCTTTGACATACTACCGAAAGCTTGTATCACGAGGAATCCAAAGAAAAAAATTCCATCGAAATCTGATGAAAAATAAAAATGTTTGGTAATCTGTAAATTTGCAGTTTTGGCCCCTTTGAACCCTTATAGCTTGGGAATCTATAAGAGCTATGCCAAATCTGTTGACATACTACTGAAAGCTTACATCGGGAGGTCTCATTGGGGGGTTTTGATCCCGGATCCTGCTTAACGTTTTGTTAAGTTCTCGTATCCCACTTATCATTTTTGTATTTTTTTCCAGATCATGTTTATTCAATATTTAGAAAATAGAGTACTGTAAACCAACTTATTTTGGCAGCTACTTTATTTCCCATTTTGTCTCTTCTGGTGTAGTTCGTGGAGATTAATTGATTTCTGTTTCTGTTCATGCTTTTATATAAGTATATGAACTATTCACTGCAATTTATTTTCGAGATATTTTCACGCAAGCGAACGTCGCGAAAATAAGTTGGTTTACAGTAACTTGTAAACAGTGTCACGTTTTTTTTTCGGATAAAATGTTATTTTGATTGTGTAAGCCAAGTAAGCAGTTAACGCCGAGAAGAGAAGGCTTTTTGCCTTTGAAATTAATGTTAAACTTAATACCTAGCTGTCGATCATTTTGGACAAAACTCAGACACAATGAACAATTCTGAAGCCATCAAACCTATTAGCATACAAAGTTTCAGTGCCTGAATTTTTACAATTTTAGACTTCTTTTTATTCTGAGTGAATCAAGTTTTTACATCTTGCATACTGATACATTATATATGTATTAAACCTTGCAGACACAATAAGGCCTTCAAGGTTCTTGAAAATTTAAAGCCAGTCAAGGGTACCATGATCTATCCTAACAAGGAACGGCACTTCATCTAAAAATGCTTTATAGCAGACGCTATTGCAAGTAATTCATGACGAGTTACGTCATAATACATTGGCAAACGAATACCGAAGCAAGAACGAGAAAAGGGGGAATTCTAAAATCATAAATCCAAAATCACGGCAATTCACAGTCAACACGAATTGAGACAGTGTGACATAGACAAAACAAATAAACAGAAATGAACAAGAACGTCACAAAACTAAAGCACTAGCAGTGTGAACCCATATCAAAACTAGGGTATCATCAGGTGCTCCGGAAAGGTAAGCATGATCTGATCCACGCATGGCACCCGTCACACAGCCAGTTAAAATATGATGTTGAAATATCTGTTGGGTGGCTGATTGGTTATTGTCATTTTCTAACCCCTAGACAAAACCAGTTCAAATCCAAGGTGCATGTTACTTCTCTTACCCTCAAACAGCACAAACTGAAAGTGAAACTTTGAAAAGCATGTTCACATTTCTTTTTGTATTTAGACAATTACAAGGACGAATCTGTGCTACAAACAATTGACGAAGACAAAACTAAAACAATAACAGGATGATATACAAGACAACACAGAAAACAAAAGCACGGACAGTGTGAACTCTCACTGAAAACAGAGAGTATCATCAGGTGCTCTGATGATACTCTCGGTTTCACTGCGTTCTTGTGTATTCCGGCAAGCTTGTACTAAAATTAGCTGTCATGATCTCTTTGTCATCTTGTATTTCAGATAATTCAGCTCGTATTCCAAAGGAGCTGGCTTCGGTGTCTGATATTCACGTTTTACTGGTATCCATGGGTGTCCGAAAATTTGAGCCTACACAAGACACTTTTTAACTTTGCCACCTGACACTCTCGTGACAT
>MJUU01029768.1:7677-33977 GCA_002080025.1 Modiolus philippinarum
AGTCACAAACAAATGTTCCTTTCCATCCCTACCGGTTTCACTGTTCTTACAGATATTCATGGTGTAAATGAAAGGTATAAAAAGACGTTGTCAAGCATTACCATATGACGTTACGTTACAATAATGAACAATTAAATGAAAACTGAAAGTAACGTTCCAACGTTGTCACTGTAGTAAACTCTACAGTGACAACACCTCCGACTGTGAAAAAATGCGGAAGAGGGAATTGTGGCATTTGTTTTAATTTAATAGAAGGTTCGGAATTTCAATTCAAAAATGGACAAATTTTTAACATTAAAAATGACTTTACATGTTCATCCGGAAATTTAATTTACGTCATTACATGCGCGGGATGCGGTAAAAATTATATTTGACAAACAGGGAACACTCTTAGAAATCGCATGACTGTCCATAGACAGCAGATTCGAGATCCATCGACTAGGAAAATAAATCTAAGTGAACATTTGGATACCTGTGCTCGAAATAAAAGTCCGCAATACAAACTTTTCCCATTATACCAATGTGCAAATAATACCACTGAAATAGAACGGGTGAATAAAGAAGCTTTTTTTATTAAAAAAATATAAACCCGAATTGAATATGACATAATATATACAACGCCCGTTACCTTATAAAGTGTGATCTATTTTTAAACATTGGAACGTTACTTTCAGTTTTCATTTAATTGTTCATTATTGTAACGTAACGTCATATGGTAACGCTTGACAACGTATTTTTATACCTTTCATTTACACCATGAATATCTGTAAGAACAGTGAAACCGGTAGGGATGGAAAAGAACATTTGTTTGTGACTATTTTATGTGAAGTATTTTTTAATATGTGATTTATATTAAATCATTGTGCATCTTCAAGATTCAAGAACTTTTTGATATATTTTACTACTTTGTGTGAGATTTTACAACTTTTTTACTCTCTCTCTCTCTCTCTCTCTCTCTCTCTCTCTCTCTCTCTCTCTCTCTCTATATATATATATATATATAAAATAAAATGAACAATTTATTTCGTAACATTATAAGCATGGAAATAATGTTGAAGAATTTATATCGATGTTCCTTCACTTTTTCTTTTAGCTAGGATGTAAATTAGTTATCACACTCGGCCGTCGGGGTGATCTTATACAGACACACCCTGTCCTCGTATGATAAGTATTACTTACAACAGAAAATTGCGATTCGCAGCCAGAGAAAAGATCTTTTACAGTTTAGTATATACACGTATTAACATGTATGAAATACAAAAATAATATAAGAATACATACAATTTTACAATATACCAATCCACATGGTAGTTTGATAACCTAATATTTCGTGTCTGAGTTAACAGATTTAAAAAGTTGCAACAACAATATCTCATTGCATGTGTTGTTCCAGTTTTGCAAGCCTAACAGTAATCTTAAATTATACTTTATGCAAATTTCTTTTATTAGCCAATAATTTCATTTGACAAGCGGAATTTGTTAATTTTTTAAAAATCTTTCGTTGGCCCAGCCCATTCCTAGCAACAATTAGCAACTAGTGTTAATGTCTAAAATTAACACCCGTTCAGCCCGAAGTTTGCCGGTCTTTAAAATAAACACCCGCTCCGACAGAATGTTTACCGAACATCATTCCCACTGGAGACAGAATATAAAAACAAACAGATGACATGTTTTAATATTATTATTTTATGTTATTGTTATATTATTTTTTTTAACGTTTGAGAAACTCGGCATCCGGTATAATAAAAGAAAAAAACATATTTCGCTTGATTAACAAACTCGGTGAAAAAATTGTCACCCTCCACTTCGTGTCGGATGATAATTTTTTTTATCATATGCATAGTTAAGATGTGATTAAAATTAACAGAAATTGACGAAGCGGGCTAATATGACATCGTACGTTATCAACTGTTTCAACTGATTATTACATGCCTTTCCCGTCACTACTTTGAATCTTTATCACACTCAAGTTCGTGTATTTCCGTAAAACAATAAATATTGCACAAGATATCGTCATATCAAGCTAAGTATAATTACAAAAAATATTATGTATTTTCCAGCATAAAATTCCTTTTACAGTTTAAGTATATGATAAAAATATCATTAGATGTCATGTTTATATCACATCCTTCATCAGCCCTCGGTCATACTACCATTCCTCGAGCCTGACGGCTCTTGGGCTGATGAAGGGTGTGATATAAAAAGGTCATGTAATAATCTACAATTATCATATACTTAGTTGAAATATGATTAAAATTTCATCACTCGATAAAACCAGATGTTTTCAGCAAAAATTGACGAAGCGGGCTGATATGAAATCGTTATCAACTTCTTCCGGTAATTATGGCATGCATTTCCGTCACTACTCGGAAGTTAGACGCAAGTTCGTGTGTTTCCGGAAAGACGATGAACTTTGCACACGATATCGTCATACCAAATAAAGTATAATAACAAAATACTTATACTGTATTTTATAAGTGTGAAGATATTTTTCAACAGATAAAGTATATGATTAAAACAAAATTACATATAATTTTTCAAAAGGGAGAGAGAGAGAAAAAAAAACTTGTGAATGTGCCTGTAAACATGTAAATTGTCCGCTGTCTTGATTTTTTATATCTTACACAGGTGTTGCATATACAGCTTGTCTATTGTTGTGCATGCAATGTTTTGCTTCAATGGAAAAAAATAGCTGCACAAAACAACGATGCATGTCCATTTGAGAAGAATAATATATCTGGTATGTTAAAATGCAAAAAAGTCCGGACCATTGCGGTTTGCAGTTTTTCAGGTACATGTAGATTTGTACATATTCTATTTTTTTTCACGTTGGATCACGACTTCTGTGTGTACTGTAAGGTATTTAATTATTACTCTCATACACATTGGCGCATCTTCAATTTTAGATAATGAATAGAATATTGAGTAAAATACAACCAGACTTCCAGTTCTAACTGAATGTCGACAATAGGTTGTACCCATTGACTTTTCAATCTGAATGTTTTTAGATAAGCATTTTTAATATAACTTCAATGTTTGATATTTCCCAATTATCGAAGCTGTTTACGGGTCAAGTACTGATCAGTATTAAATAACAGGCAATTTGCCTTTCTGTACATAGAACTAAATCTTGAGGGAAGTTTGATTTTTGGTTCGTTTACAGTGTGACGGGTGCTGTATACAGCAAAAGGACATGCTTACCCTTACGAAGCATCTAATGTCACTCTTTTGTAGAGTTCACACTGTTAATGCGCTAGTTTTGAGTGTTGTATTTGTAGTATTTGTGTGTTTTATTAGGATGCAGTTTCTCTGGTCTTCTGTTGTTCTTGTTTTTGCCTTGTCTTTTTGACTCTAATTTATGTAATCTTTCGCTTTCTTCATTTTGAATTTTTACACATTTCTTATTGAACATTGATGTATGAATATCAATGCTTAAGTCATTTTATTGAAATTAGTTTATTTTAATGGAATCATATTTATTATGATCAAAAACAAAAACGGTTGAACAACATATGCCACCATTTGAATACTGAATTTTTATGAAGTAATAGTGATTTGATTTTTTTTCAAAACTTATTGACATTTCATTAATGGTGAATAAAAGGATACTCTACCAAAATATTGTGAGTAAATTGATTTGTTATTGTACAAAATAAATAGAATTCACTTAAAACAGATAACTTTTTAAGTGTAAGCTTACCAGGGCCTACAAAAATGCATTAACATGTAGTCTTTACATAACGTACTTACATACGTAATTGAGACGGATTGTCAATTTGATAAACTGAAATTAATAAAACATGTACGGGTAGCAAGAAATATTTTCGTAGCTCTATAGGGTATTATTTTTTATTTTCTACATTTTATTTAGTAATTAACACTTTCAATCTTGATTTTTGTCGTGCGAAACCCAATTTTGATATAGGGAAGGTATTATACCGTCTGAACTTAATGATGATATTTTTAACATCACAAATTTTAAACAAGGAGCTCTCAAGAGACTGTATCTCTCACCTAGGCCATGGATGACACGATAAGTCAAAATAATCACAAAGTTTAAGGTTGTCATTTTCAAATTTGTTTATTGACTGTTTAAGGGTCTCACCTTGAAGTTTGCTGATGTTATAGGATCCAAAATTAAACTATATTCCCATCTGCAGCTATTTTTGATGGGGCGTAGACCGACTGTCACCTTTCTTGAAGAAGACCATGTAAGGATCATTGTTCCTCACTTTGGTTCCAATTGGCATAGTATTTTCAGAGGAGATCTTTGAATGATTTCCCATTTGGTCCAAGGTTAAACAATGTTCCCTACTGACTGCCATTTTGGATGCTATGCGGACATGCCACACACATTTTATGAAGGGGACCAAGTAAGGACCATTGTGACTAAGTATGATTCCAATTAGCCATGTTATTTCAAAGGAGAAGATCTTTGAAAATGTTTCCCTATAGGGTCCAATGTTAAAAACATGTTCCCTCCTGGCGGCCATCTTGGATATGATGTGGACTTGCTGAACACATTTTTAAAAGGAGCCACCTAAGGACCATTATGACTAAGTTTGGTTCCAATTGGCCCAGTATTTTCAGGGCAGAATATTTTTGAAATATTGTTCAATTTTCGACAACGTTCCCCGCTGGCGACCATCTTGGATAAAATTTTTGGAAGGGGACCACCGAAGGACTATTGTGACCAAGTTTGGTTCTGATTGGTGCAGTGGTTTCAGAAAAGAAGATCTTTGAATGTTTTCCCATAGGATCCAATGTTAAACCGCGTTCCCTGCTGGCGGCCATCTTGGATATGATACAGACTTGCCAGACATTTTTTAAAAGGGGCCACTGTGCCCAAGTTTGGTTCCAATTGCCCAGCGGTTTCAGAGAAGAAGATGTTTGAATGAAAAGTTTACAATGGACGGATCACTGACACAGTGATGGCAAGAAGATCACCATGGCATAGCCATGCTGGTCAGTTATAAAATTATGCAGGTAATGAAGTTAAGATGCTACTTCAATATTTGTCTGGGAGAGAGACAAACAAAATTTTCTATAGGACACAATATACATTTATATACAATTATTATTAAATTGTGAAATAAGTATAGGTTATGAAAGTATTTTTGCAAAAATGTAAAAATTTGTACAAAACACTTTTTGCTCTTGATTATGTAACAAATAATTAATATCCCCCCCGCTTAGCGAAAGCGCGGGATTATGTAATGCAGTCCGTCCGTATGCTCCCCGATAGCTCTTAAACTATAAGAGATACAAATTTGAAAATTGGCACCATACTAGAGTATAATCAGAAGTAGTGCACTGTGGATTCGGAATTTAGGTCAAACGCCCTAGGGGCAAATTATCGGCGAAAACGAATTGTCGCGATATCCAATAATTGAAGAAATTTCTAAGGCCATTTGGGCTAGAAAGTTGAAACTCGGGAATCGACTCACATATTATGTAGTAACTTCACAGAGGTTGTCGGAACTTTGGTATGACCCCTCAGGGCATGGCCTCTAGGGGGCCCAAAAAACGAAAAAATCGATTCCGCTAGAACTCCTCTTACACCTTAAATCGCAGAAACCTGGTAATAAGTGTATAAGGAACACTATAAAAGTTGTCTGTGCCGAAGGTTTCGGAATTTTGAAATTTGCCCTCAGGGCGGAAAAATGAGCGAAAATGTATTTCGAGATATCCAGTAATAAGTGAAATCTTCTGAAGTATTCATGTTTGGAAGCTGAAACTTTGTATGCAAATTTAATTATATGCATCTCATTTACTGATGATAGCGCACTTTTGGTATAACCCCTGGGGACATGCCCTTAAGGGGCCAAAAAAATGTTAAACAATCAGTCCTCATCAGAACGACTGGAACTTTATGTATAATTTTGATTTTGTGGTTTATATTTTCATGAGGAATTATTGGAATTGCTCTTTGAATCCGTTCTAAGCTTTTAGAATCTAGAACCAAATTTGGTAAATTTCCTGAAAATGTCAAAGACTATTAATTTTTGAAATTCCAACATGAAGTTTTATGATTAAGCAACTTTTTAATGTCATCAGCTAGTATGAACACTAGGATTTCAAAAATATGTTTCCAATTTTGGTAAATTTCCTGAAACTCTCACAGAGCAATTACTTTTTGGAATTTTACCTAGCAACCATATCTTTTTTGATGCCTTGTAGTTTTAATGATCATTTTCAATGGTCAGATTGCAAAAATATTTGATTCCAATTTTGGTCAAGTTCCTGAAACTCTCAAAGACCCATTATTTTTTGGAAATCTACCTAGCAACCAAATCTTTTTCAATTGTTTAGAGTTATAATGTTGAATTTCAAGTGTCAGGTTGCAAGAATCTTTGATTCTGATTTTGGTAAATTTCCTGAAACTCTCAAAGACCAATTACTTTTTGGAATTTTACCTAGCAACCATATCTCTTTTTATGGCCTAAAGTTTCAGTGATGATTTTCAATAGTCAGATTGCAAAAATCTTTGATTCTAATTTTGGTAAATTTCCTGAAACTCTCAAAGACCTACTATTTTTTGGAATTCCACCTAGCAACAATATCTTTTTTAATTCCTTACAGTAGTGAAGATCATTATCAATAATCAGAGTGCAAAAAAACTTATTCTAATTTTGATAAACTTTCTGAAACTCTCAAAGACCAATTACTTTTTGGAATTTTACCTAGCAACCATATCTTTTTTGATGCCTTATAGTTTCAGTGATCATATTCAATAGTCGGATTGCAAAAATCTTTTATTCTAAGTTTGATAAATTTCCTGAAACTCTCAAAGACCCATTATTTTTTGGAGTTCTACCTGGCAACCATATCTTTTTCAATTTCTTACAGTAAAAATGGTAATTTTCAACAGTCAGGTTGCAAATATCTTTGATTTTAATTTTGGTAAATTTTCTAAAATTCTCAGATACCTGTACCTTTTGAAATTCTACCTAGCAACCATATCTTGTTGGTGTTTTACAGTAACAATGATTGTTTCAACAGAAAGAAATTTAGTTTAAAAAACACTTGTCTTTTTACAATGGGAGGGGGTCCAAAAAGGGGTGGCGGGGGGATCGCAATCTTTGATTGGCTGTTTTTCATTTTTAATAAAGTTATAGCAGGGAATTTCCCTAAAACTTAAAAGAGAAAAGTAAAACAAAGAAGATTTGAAACAGAATTTAAAGGGAAATAACCCATAACCATATGACATTGACATAAAAAAAATTTGGTGAAAAAGAGTCAATAACTACAACACAGGCAGTTGGATATTCTTCAAAATTTCAGAGTATGCAGATCTTGATATGCTGAACATTTTTGCAATTTACACTTTACCTGTATCTGTTACAGTTTTTGAAATAAAAAATAAAAAATGCATAAATTTTGAAAATTTTACGGAAAAAAGGGCTGTTACTCTGAGACGGGTTTTCTGATTTTCTTCAAAATTGCCGGGGCAGATAGATCTCGTCATTTTGAACAATTTTACACTATGTCAGATTTTTGGTATCTGCTACAATTTTTGAGTTATTTGCCAAAAACAGCAATTTAACCCTATTTTCTACTTTTAGTAACAGCGGCCATGGTGTTTGGTCCTCGGACTAACCGAACACATTTTTAAAGTACATACCCTGGTGATGACCCAGGCCAAGTTTGGATTAAATTGGCCCAGTGGTTTCAGAGGAGAAGATTTTTGAAAAAAAAAGTTTACGACGGACGGACGGATAGACGAAGGACGCCAAGTGATGACAAAAGCTCACCTTGGCATAGCCAGGTGATCTTAAAACACGTTTAAAATATAGATAAACGATTATTGAAGCAACTACATTCTTCCTGAAAACTATCCCTTCAGGCAAGTAAATAAAATAAATTTAACTGTTCGACAGAAGTACTGCATGAAAAATATAGAATAAGCTTGCGCATGATATGTTGAAATTGCAACTTGAACACAATTTTTTCCATACGAGTACAGAGCTTTAATTTTCTCCATGAAGCGATCTATTACAACAGGCTTTCATAAGACGTTTATTTACGAATCCAAGGCTGTTTCTACATCCTTCGGCACTAGATTGCCCATGTAATCAGATAGCACATTTCATCACGTCCCTTAGGCAGTAAATGAAGGCATAGGACAAACCATCGAGGATTTTGTTCGAATTTGACCAGAATTGTAAAGTGTACTTCATTTAACAGAAATTTGTATGTCATGTAAAAGTCATATAACAAATCATTCATCTGTCGAACTAAAATTGACTACAATTTCGGTACTTCATTGAGTCCATACATCTATTGTGAACTACTCGTCAAATTCAAATTCATTAAAGTATATAACAGTAATTCTGTTTGTAACAAGCAACATATACAAATAAAATTTGTCTTAGATACAAATAAATTAGCAAATTTGAAGAGTCCAATGTCTTCATGCTCAAGTGTAATACAACTTTTCAAAAGTACACAACTTATTTAATTGTATTGGTGTTGATGGATTCTTTATTAAAAGTAGCTTTTCCATTACCAGAAAATTCTTTCAAATGCACAATACTTGAAAAATTAATTGTACCGTGTCGTATAAACAACGGCAGTAGAATACCGAAGGAACAATGGAAACGATGACTATAAAAATCGAAGTCCAAAGACATGGCAAAAACGAAGACAAAACAAGGACGTGTTGCTAATCTTTTATAACCTTTTGGGTATCTTATAGTATTTTTCCTTTTATAAAATATGATCATGTATTCTGAATTTAATTATTAGTTTTCTATAATCAAGATTTTGATGTTTTCAAGTGGAACTTTGTTGAGGGGTTGCAATGGAACCGTTTTAAGTCAGTTTTATTTATATTAAGATCACGATTATTCCAGTATAAAGAGAAATTATTCTAATTGTTCTACAGTATTCCTAATCATTCTGACAGTATGTCCAAATTATCCGCATGAAGAGACAACCCAATTGAAATTCAAAAAGTTTATTGGATCTAAAGGACAGTCTTAAACATTTTTGATTGTATCATTTAAGAAAAGGATAAAAAAAATCGGGACCTAGAGAAACTTTATGTTTAACCCCTTGGTTACTTGGAAATATTCAGAAATACAGCTTATATTTATTTCAAACAAAATAATATTTAAGTAGTGCCTTGTACGATTTTGTTAAAAGGCTTGCTTATTCCTACGTAATATATGTAATAAAGCAACCCAACTCTCCATACAGAGTCAAAGGTTTTTTTTTCAAACTATAAATTATGAATAAGGCGTTGATTTGTTTTCTTTTTTGAGATTATATTCACCAGTTGTGCCTTCAAATACTTCGCTGTTTGCCGCAAAATTAAGAAAAGGATATAAACTAATAATTAAAAGAAAATATAGTAAAAATAAAAAAAAAAAAATAACGGTAGATAATTCTAAATTTCCAGTACAAAATGTATTTTAAGTTGGTGTTTTCCTGAAATGATGGAGAATCTCTTTTGTGCAAAATTCTATGTTTACATGTAGATGACTTGATGATACAGTTGCTGTAGAAGTACTATAAATTTATTCGTGTTTACCAATTTTCGAAGTGTTCATAATTATCACTCTTTTGTGGGTAATACATGCTTGATGTGAAATAAGTAAAGTTGAAACTCTAGGAAAAATATGCATTTTAGTTGGGAACTTAAATTCGTGGTTCTAGCGAACCACGAAATTTACAAAAATTGTAACCCCTCTAACAATAATACTCTCAAATTATATTTTAAATATTCTGTAATTTAATGTCTGGAGAATGGTTTTAATTTTATCTGAACTGAAGGAACATATATTTTCGAAATAGTCATCTGAATTTTGGTATTTAAGAAGTAAAAAGAAGTGTCAATGTCAGCATAAGTTTGAGAACGGTGACATGAGTATTCTTCGATGAGAATTTTTTTTTGGGAAATTCGATTGTCCAAATAATAATTTGTGTTTTAAGCACTCCATCAAGATAGATGCTTGTTTATCCCTTCGGGACTTGCAGACTACTGTACAGTTTTCAACATTCAAAAGTTCTATAAATTTGGAAGTCGAACCGCGTAAATCGGAATGTCTATGAAATATACTACCGTTCACAACAATGTATGTCCATATTTTGTGAACGCACAACACCACAAAATCACATTAGCGAATGAGCATTGTCAAATGCAGGTTGTTCATGTGATAATAATTAAAAAAAACGAGTTATGGTTTTTGCAATGATTGTAGACTTTAAATTTATTATTTGAATATTGTTCACCTCTAGTTGGAGACCTCAGGCGACATCAAGATGTAGACAGGAATAAAAGCCCTGTCCTTGATAAACTGGAGTTCTCTATGTATCGTGTGCTTTTTTGTCACATGTACATTCATTCCATATCATTTCACTTTTCCTATTTAACTTTTCTAAATGTTTCTCATAAATATTTGTCATTTAGTAGTATTTCGTTTCAGTATATCACATACAAATGTATGCCAATAAATGACACAATCTGTGCTTGCTGCTTACATGTAACAACGGATTCTATGGCTTTAATCAAAAGCAAAAATCTATGGGCTATACTCTATTTGAATCCAAATATTGACCTTCTTTTTTATATTAAGATTTAAGAGCTATAATTACAAAAATAGCAAATCTGGAATTTATTTTTGACAAGTGAAGCGCAAAATGCAAATTCCTATTTTTGATTTAACAGTGAAATGAAACGGACTATGGAATTGAAACTGGAGAAAATAACCCGGTTTTTATGTAAGTAAACACAAACTTAAGTAAATTGCTGCGAATCAAAATTTAGGTCTGGTGCAAATTCCTGCTGGTTAGTTGTGGAGGCCCAACCTATATTTTGTTGAGATTAAGCTAAGAACATTTTTTATTGATAAAAATATTTGACATGTGTGCGTTGTTTGTAAGAGTTTGAGAATTAAGCGTTGAGCATTATTAAAAATCTTTAAGTCATTCAAAATAAAATCCTCTATCGTCTAAAGCGTAATCATCACTCATTGTTCCAAATGATTAAGTATATCTGATGGTTAGATGTATGGATTAATGTCAGACCTTTAGGATTGAATTTCCATGGAATTAATTTAATACATGTATATTAAAATCAATGTTCTACTGTGTTAGTACTTGTATTTGATATTTCATTTTATTAATTTGTAATAAAGCAAGTACTTTTTCGTCCATATAGTTTCGATACATTATGAATTTATTTCGTACTCACCCGCACATGTCAATTAATTTGTTGAGAATGAATTCCGAGTTTTCTCGTAATAATTAAAAAGATAGAAATGGTTGATTTGAGATAGTCAAATACCTAACATAACATTTTTATCATTGGTATCACTCCCCTACATGCCATTCCCAAGTTATATCGGATATGTTCATTTATAGTTACAAAGTAGCAACGACCAATCAAACGATAGAGAAATAAATTACAGTTAAAGGTTTAACCTAACTAAAATCTTAAATAAATGGAAAAAAATGTCTTTTATCAATCGGATATAAAACCTTTAAGTGTAAGCAAGTCAATTAAGCCGAAACTTCCTGATTCTTATTGTATTATAGTAGTGAGATTTTCTTATCTACGACAGGTTGTAGTTGTTAGGTTATTTCATATTACTGTAATTTTTGAAAGTAAATGGCTTGATTTTGCTTAGAAGCATTGGGTGTTGTAAGTCTGGGACGACGGATTAATTTTCTAATTGCTTTACGCATTTAACTACGACCAAACCCTTCGGGAAGTAATGAGTTTGATGTTTCTTCTGTAGTGCGACTAGCCGGCAGTTAAGCGGCGAGCACCACTTGACCATCTTTCAAAATTAGGTATTGTCATTTTATCTCCTTTCTCTACTTCTTTTCTTTCTTTAGTAGTCTCCCAGTATTGGGTTTCATTCGTATGTTTATTGTACTAAAAATGGAAACGGGACAGATAAAGGGGAGGTTTGGGTACCCATAAACTAGTTTAACCCTACCACTGAGTTTTGCTAGTGCCGGCTTTCCCGAGTTCCTACCGTTGTTTACGTTTGGTCCTTGTCTTGTGAGTGTTTTCCTGTCCCCTGACAAATTGTGGCATGTGACTGTTATTTTCAGCCGTTGTAGATGTTTCCTGTTATACCCTTTCTTACATTTATTCAACATCTTTTTGTAGATTAAATCTTCACAGGAATAAAAGATCACCAGTGATCATATTGGATCTTATGGGATTATTAAAAAATGTCTATAATCAATTTAGAATTTACCTACAAAGAACCGGCACTATATCTCATAGCTAAACAAGTAAAACTTTATCTGTAAAAGAATAAATTCGAGTTTGGGTGTTGTTACACTTTTTGTGTCTGCAAGCATATTTCATTTTCACGAGGGAAGAAAATTTAGGCTATTGAATATTAAATTTTCATAATACAAACAATCTTGATAATGGCAGCATCAGCCTTTAAGCTTACTAAGGATACTGAGGTATTGGAATCTAAAGATATTCAACTTTTTCCATCAACCTTTTTTTAATACATCACTTAAGTCGTACATGCAATATTTCTTGTATAGGGAAATGGGTAATTAATATATTGTCTTGAGAAATTAACATTAATACGCTGACTGAGTTGAAAATGGAAATTCTGACAGACTAGCCAGTCTTAAGTATGTGAAACACAAATATCATTAAATTATAGACGAGGAGATGATGGGTAAACCTACGATCTCCGAAAATTACCATCACAGGCCACAGGTCAAAAGGGAACTGCACAAGAAAAACAAAAGTAAAAGACAAAAAAAAAATAAATCAATAAAAAAATAAGTAAACAACGATAGAAAGTCGTAAAAGGCAGATTTGGCACAGACACTAGCAAAAGAGAGCGGTTGGTTTTAACCGTTTGATGGATTACCAAACCTCCCCTTTCTCTATCATGCTCCCTTAGAAAAACAAACGAATGAAAGCAATAACATAGACTAATATATTGAAAAGCAAAAAATGAGAGAACACTGACAGATGGGTCAAGGAGTGTTCGTCGTTAAACTGCTGGCTAGCTCAAGGAACATTCTGTCCTGTAAAAACACTGTCTCACTACAAAAGAAGATTCAAACTCAAAACTTCATGAAGAATTTGGTAAAGAATCGTTTAGTATACGTATATATATTTCAGTTGACATCGGCTGTATCATTCTGTAACCTGTATAAGTATAAAATCATTAGGTCTTTGGACTCTATCCAATATACAAATTCACTCCAAATGTCCTGTCGAAAGCATTACGTAACGTCCCAGTTTTTTCTGGATTTTTACCAGTTTCAGACATTTTGTAACAACACTTACTCAAAAGCGGATAAGTAATGATCTGTTTGTGAGTCATGACATATTTCGATATCAAATGTTTCCTGTAAAGGACTTTTATCAATTAGTCTAATATTTAGTTTTCTAAAAAAAAATCTTATAAAACATTTCGTAATGAATGTTAAAGAAGGGATAACAGCAAACATATACAATGGCTGAAAATTACAATAACATGCTACAACTCCGGGGGGAGGGGGGTAACTTCCTGTATATCGGTATACGGGGACGTGCGGCAAATTTGGGTGCTTATTTTACAAATTCTAGTATTTATTTGATGCTCATTTTTCCCCTTTTCATATTTATTTGGGTCTATTTTTGACACATCTGGTATTAATTTGGGTTGTTTTTTTAAATTTTGTATCAATATTGTGAGAAGATTCATTAGAAAATATCACTTTCATTATGAATTGACAAATGTTATATGTCATATTTTAGAATTGCCCTTTTTTCCTCTAATCATACAATAAATTAATATTGTAAATTAGTATTTTTATGGGTGTCATATATAAGGCCAGTATTTATTCGGGTTTGAATTTCCATCCTAATCTAGTATTAATTCGGGTACTATTTTTGGACCCCCAGCCGCACGTCCCCGTACAAAATATATGAGAGTTACCTCCCCCGGGGGGTTGGGAGGGTACAACCTGCCAGAGAACTACACGAGAAAACCCATTTTTATCCATAAAACCGTAAATACTCTTTATGATGACGAAAAGAAAATTGATTTTACTATAAAAGTTAATCGGGTAAACATGTGTCTGTAAGAACGAATATCATTTTTTAAAATTTTCAAATTGATTGAAAGTATGTGTGGTCTTACTGTATCCCTACACATAAAATACTATTGTTTATTTTGCTATGAAGTTTGGAGACTAGTTGTTTTTTGCGTTTCGTATTAATACTCCCAAACGAAGTAAGTGGAGACTTATTATTATTATTCTATCTCTATGACCAGCAAGATATTTAGAGGTAAAATTATAATAATGTTTTATATACTATATAATCATTTTTTATTGGTGTAATCTATACTAGTAGTTTTTCTATTAATAGTTTTTACACTAGCTGGTTAGATCTTCGTTCAGGCTAAAGAATTTGACATTGTACAAAGCAAATAGAGAATAATAAAAATAGCTGGGTTAATGTGTAAGGTTAACGGTGGTAAGGAAAAATCAATTTACTTGTAATCATTATTGAAGGTTGGTGAAATATGTTATTGAGATGCTTATGGCACATTTAATAAATTGCAGTCAATATATCGTTTGGTTGAAAATGTAATATAGTTTTGTAGCTATGCAATGTCTTCATTTCCGCCAGTATGTTTTTTTTATCAATATACAAGTGAATATTTTTTTTAAAATTGGATCCGTATTTTTCATCTTTTTCCTGTTTTTTGTGCGGTACATATGTGCTGTGTTTTAAAGTTTGTAGCGCATGTATTGAAAACCAAGGCTGTAGAGCATAAGGACCGATGTTTTTGAAAAGGAAGGGCGATTACAAGTTATTCTATGGCAAACGGGGAGGGTTATATAACTTGTCTAATGACATAATGTTCAGAATAAAAGGAAATACCTTCGGAAAACCTTTTTTTATCTATGTTTATATCGGTATCCAGTGAGTCCATGAAATGCATTAAACATTTACACTTATATCACATTCGTTGTTTGTTCCAAGATAACTAGACCCGAATTTAAGTTTAATTAATGTTTATTTCAAAACATAAAGTATAAGTATAAAATATGTTTTTACCAACATTGCAGTTAGGTGTCTGTTTGTACGTTGTTATGCTGTTTATTCACGCAATATCCAGAGTATTTAATCTCTATTTTTTCAAACAAACCTTGCGTTACATTTTCATTACAACAATAATATATATTTTAGACACCTATACATATGAAAAAGAAAAGAAATTGGGTAAATGGCAAGCAGATAACATCCCGTCCCCAGCTTAAAACGACCCAAAGCAGCTAGGGGTCACCGTAAGGTCTTCAACACAGTAACAAACCTCAGATCAAATAGCAAGCCCTAAATGGCAATAAGAAATAGACAAGTGAATAAATCAATGGAAACAAACCATGCAACAATACAGACAAGTCAACATGAAAAACAGAAAGCAGGTTTAAACGATTATATATGTTTAAAAGGCTAATAGTCATTTTGTATACTTTAATGCATTTAAAAAGGAATCCTGGATGGTTGAAAATCTAAATCTAAATCCAAAGTAAGTTTTCTATCCAAAATCATTCGGTGTCTTTTAAAACCTTAATAATAACAAATTATTGAACTCACAGTTAATGTAGTTTTTGAATACTGCCATTTCGACAACTAATGTCTCCTCAGCGCAAACATCAAAACATTTAGAAGGCCATAAATCGAACCTAGAGAACAAATTACCATACAGATCTAAATGAAAAGCCAAAACCGTCTGAGGACAGAGCTATGTACCAAGGAGATATTCCATAGTTTTAAGTTTTTATGGCCGTCACCATAGCATCATTGAAAGATATGACGTGTCAGTATCCCAAATGAAAGTGGACATTTTCAGCTAGATTCACGTCTTCCCGGATTTGACTACCGACTTTGACATTTTCCCGGATTGAATCACTCACAGTGTGACGGGTGCTGTTAACAGAGCAGGACATGCTTACCCTTCCGGAGCACCTAATGTCACTCTCAGTTATTTGCACGTGCTTTCGTTTTAATAGTCAAATGATCATAGACATTATTTTGAAATCTATAAACTGTAGGTAGCAGTATAGTTTCTGGTCAAACTTTCAATTCCCAACCCCTAAATTAAAGAATAATCGAAATGAAGGGAGTTTGACTGGTTGTTGTGAGAGGATAAAGAAATTGACTAAAAATTCGTAAAAAAAAGTTTGAAAGTGACTGACTGTGTTGTTTAGAGGCTTCTAGGAAGGTCAAATTTAGGAGTAAATAGCTGTGGCGTTTGAGAAAAAATGAAAACATACCAAACAAAAATTACTATAAAAGCTTCATGGAAGGGGCTCTTGTTGATATTTTACGAAAGGATATGGAGTAAATGAACATAAGATGTTGGTAGTTTTGGTGTAAGTGCATTGTACTGACAAAATTTTACCAGGACTATTGGCTGTCATTCGCAGGAAACATGCCTCGGGATGTCGAAATGCTCCAAAAATGCTATTTCATCTTGTCTAGCATCCCCTACTGTTTTATAATGTGAACAGGAAAAAAAAGTGAGTGAAATGATCAGCTTTTAAGGCATGAAATCTGAAGATCATCCGTGTTAATAGCTTTACACGCATTCGTTGTTTACTTGTTTAAATCTCTTTTTAAAACATTTTGGAATCGACTGTTTTTAAAACATTTTGGAACCGACTGTTTTTAAAACATTTTGGAACCGACTGCAGCAAATTTTATCATTTTTCGCTGATAAAAAATGTCATCTGCTATATGATGACTATTTCTATTATATCTTGGTAAAGAAGTTTATTCAATTATCAGTACTTGTTTTCCAATATTTAAACTGATTGTTATGGTGTAATCTATAAAAAAAATGTACTTGAAATTTTCTATTAATATATGTTTTTTGCACATATATCTCTTACACTGCTGGTTTAGAACGTCTCGTTTCCAGACAGTTTAAAAAAAAGTTCAGTTATTGACATTGTACAAAACAAATAGAAAAATAATCAAAAATAGCTGGGTTAATGTGCTAGATTAACAGTATAAAGGAAAATCCATTTACTTGTAATCATAAATGAAGGTTTGAGAAGTATATTATTAAGATGTGTTTGGCACATTTAATAAATTGCAGTTAATATCGTTTGGTTAATAATATAACATAGTTTTGTAGCTATACAATGTCTTTATTTTCGCTAGTAATAATTGTTAATATATGAGTGAATACTTTATTTCAACTGGATCCCTGTTTTCATCTTTTCCCCCATTTTTTTCTGTGCCATACATTTGAGCTGTGTTTGTTTCTTTGTGTTGCAAACTTTGTAGCGCATGTCTGATCAATGTGTTTAACGCAAAATATATTGAAAATCAAGGCTGTAGAGCATAAGAAACCGAAACTCGTGACAAGAAATGTCGATTACAAGTTATTTTATGGCACATGGAAGGAGTTATGTAACTTGTCCTTAGACAAACACTTTATAATACACGGAGATACCTTCGGAAAAGTTTTTTTTTCTCTCTTTTATGATACTGATATTCAGTGAATACTGGAGATGAATCAAACCTTAAATCACTTGAATTGTTTGTTCCGATGTACACAGACCCGAATTAAAGTTCAATTAATGATTATTTCAAAACATGGGTAAGACTAAAATATGTTTTTAAAAACATTTCAGTAAGGTGTCTGTGTTTATGTTGTTATGCTATTTATTCACGCAATCTCCAGTCTATTTAATCTGTATTTTTCAAACAATTTTGCATTACATTTTCATAACAACACTCCATATAAGTCAACATGAAAAACGGAAAGCAGTTTTAAACGATTACATTTGTTTAAAAGGTTGATAGGCGTGCTTTTAGAATTTTCTTAGATACATGTATGGTGTACTTGTACATGAGATAATACATGTACATGTATCTCATGTGTACACTTTGTTCAATTACTTTTATCTAAATTTATGTAAATTCTAAAACCTAAGGATTAACTCCCTCCATCGTAGTTTATCCTTAGCTGTATTTGATATTACTGATTATTCGGATTTCGGTTGGTTTTATGCATTTTAAACATTTTTTGAAATAATGGATTTCCTTTGTTTGGGTTCTAGTGCTGCTGATGAGGAATTAATTTCCGAAATGGCCATACAGCTCATTAAAATTATTGCAGTTGGGGTTAACATATGTGTTATGGTCTCATGTTCATTTACCCCATATCCTTTCGTAAAATATTTGTATAAATTCATTTAAAAAGAATCCTGGATGATTGAAAAGTTAAGTTTAAAGTGAGTTCTTTATCCAAAATTATTCATCGTCTTTAAATACTGAATAACAAAATACTAAAACCATGGTAAATTTAGTTTTTGTATATAGTCATTTCGACAACTTATGTCTCTTCAGTTCAGACCACATCAAAATATTTGGAAGACCATAAACCGATCCTAGAGAACAAAATAACCATAGAGATCTAAATAGAAAGTCAAAGCCAGCCAATGACAGAACTATGCGCGAGGGAGATATACCTTAGTTGAAGCAAAATATTCCTAAAAGTGGCAAAATGAAATTGTTTTTTCTGGTCAGAACCGAAGTATCGTGTACTGGGTTTGTGAAAGGAAGAAAGCTTCGTTGTGTCAATTGAAGAATGCAAAAGATCATTTCATGGCATTGATCTTAATAACTGAATAAAAAGGAATCACATAATATTAGTAACTTTGGACGAAAATGTACATATATATCGAAGACTGATTAAATACATATCTTCTCGAGGCACGTGAACTTAAGTAATTTTTCAAAAAATCTTCATCCGGTCGATTATTTCATAATACACAAAGTTTATACAAGGTAAACAAAGATTAGCTTTCAAGTAACATATATACCTTGCCATATCTATAATATATATTTAATTGTCCGTGAATGATACTGAAACTAAAAATCAAAAATCGTATCTGCTTATTTTTCTACTTTTTCAACGAATGATTTTCGTTAATTTTCGAGAAAGAAAATAAAGCCGGGAACTTTTTGTCGTATGTCATTTACTAAAACCTATCGAAAATTGAGTCACATCCGCAGAAATAAGTAATTGCAACAATTAGTTGATTAAAAATGTTTCAAGTATCAAAATTTATAAAATTCAGTACGAATATTGAATTTACATTTTTCTTGGTCGAAGTGACAAGTTATTTGCACATACTTTTGTTTTAAAAGTCAAATGAACGTAGAATTTATACTTTACGTTATGTCAGGAAGATTGCATTTAAGTGTATGATGACAAATATTCAGATTTTATGTATTCCTTATAAAAATGAGTCCTGTAACTTTTTCTTTTTTATATTTGCAAAATCTAGATGAATATTAAATCAATAAAAAGGTGTCAGTCAGTAACCGCACGGGTACAAGAAATCGACGATTTTATATCTTTTATTAGTCATTGAACAGGGTAATTTTTATGGATAGAGATTTAAAAATGATAAATTTGGATTGCATTTTCTCTACGTACTCACCAAAAACAACACGGAGTATGAACTCCCATAATTTTTACATCACACACAGATTATTAATAGACTGACATTAAAAGATAAGGATAGGTGCATACTTGCGGCCTGACATAAGAGTTTTATCATTGTTATCAATTTCCATCAGTCAATACCTTAGTAAGATATTCATTTATACAAACAAAGTCGCAACTACCAATCAATAAACTAAGAGATAAATAGTGTGATTTTCTATTTCCCCAGACCATTCCCTAAATAAATTGATCATTAAATTGACTTATGCCAATTATATAAAGCGAGTCTGAATGATACAGACTTCCTGGTTCAACGAAAGGTCCCTTGTTACAAATTGTAAACGTTAGTTAAAGGCATCCATTTGCAGCATTTTTTCACTGAAATAATCTGTTAACATTGTAATTCGGGAATGATAGGCTTTTTCGTGTTTTAATCATTTGAAAAGTAAGAAATAAAATAATATTGCATGATATTATGGGATTATAAACAAAATGCATATAAATAACAACTAAAGAACACTTCCGTGGAGTAATAAAAGACATGGATGTAGCGTTTTCGGCATCAAGCAATGAATTCCACTCCAACAGTTGCTAAGGAACGTGAAGAACTTTTAACGATGTATGGTGGCTTCAAAATATAGAACAATAATAAAATCGTTGTTCCATACATTGGTAGAGACTTTGTATCGTGTGCTTTAGCTATATATCCTTAAATTGTTTTAGTAAAAAAAAGTAAATGACAGGTATCGAATGGATCCTTTTCCATATGTTTATATAGGCAGTAACGTTTACTGTTTGGAAGCGAAATGTGGACCTTATAGATACCGGGTATTTAATTGTCTGTGAAATGTTTTTTTTCATATAACAATTTCGATAATTATCAATGAAGGGATATGGAGTAAATGCAAATGAGACAAAGTCTCTACAAATACATGGTAAATAAGCAATGGAACAACGCTTTTATTGTTGTTCTCCATCTTGAAGTCGCCATGAGGCCTTCAATAATGAGCTTTACTCATACCTCATAGCAAGTTCAAGACGGCCCCTAGCACCGGTTTGAGCGGAATTCATTGCTAATTGTCGAGCAACGCTACATCCGTGCTTTTTTATCCTAATGATCCATGGATGCGGGATCGTCAACAAACTTAAAGTTAACTGGCGAAGTGTTCTTACAATCGCTGTCATCCACTGCCCGACAAAAAGACGACAGAAGACGATCACAACATTTAAACAACCACAGGGCACTCATCGAGTCAATTGTAAGAAAACTTGGCAAAATAAAATTATGAGATGTGGGCACAATAAACAGGTGGTCAGAATTACAATTTCAGATTACAAAAAATAAAAAGGCCAAAACATGAAAGTGTGATAGCATATCCATATGAGAGATTCTCTCAAGAACAAGTACACCATAACTGAAAGTATAAAGAGCATACATCTCTCTCACGGGGAATCTTTTTACGGACTCCACACTGCAGGAGAGACAAACTCCAGTCTAAAATTATCAATGAAGGGATATGGAGTAAATGCAAATGAGACAAAGTCTCTACAAATACATGGTAAATAAGCCTTGTTTTCATATAACAATTTCGATAAGCCTTGTAACGTGTGTCTCCTCATTACAGTTCAAGTAAAATTGGAAATTAATAATCCGAAATGTGTGAAAGCTGACAGAGAATAAATAACCAATAATATCTTAATAGAAAAGACAAAATAAGCAAAGAACAGAGCTTTACAAGAGGAAGATACTTATCAGGTTAAAAAAATTCCCCAAAATTTCAAAAAATTTCGGGCCAGCATCGAAATGTTACTCACCCTCACAGTAAACAAGCAGAGGTATCGGCCCAGATCAAGTAATTAATAAAGTTACTGTGAATTTAGTTTCTGCTATTTTGATCGAAATAGGCATATGCAGAAATGGATTTTTTTCATGTAATCACCTGAAATACTTTGGAAATTTTTTGCTTGCTTAAAACGATATTTCATTTAACTTGTTTCATTAAAAACTAATTTTCTTTCCGCATACATTTTCGCTTTCTCATTCGTTAGAGTTGCATGATCTCCCAGTTATTTATTATAACTAGTCTCTTGACACAAAAGATCTTCAATGATAAATATTTGTTCAATGGAAAAGCTAGCTGTTTTTTCAGTATTTTTTTATTCCATGAAAGGACATTTGCCCTTTTTTGGGCTATTTAGATAAGCCTTGTAACGAACTATTACAAGTAGTTTGTACAATTTTTTTTCCATAATTTAGTATCTAATTTCAAGGTCTTTTTCTATATTTCTTCAGACAAAACATTCATTTATCTTAAAAACTTTTAGCAGTCAATCTCAACAAACTTCTCAATTTGTTATTGTCATGGGGTCACCAGCGTTAAAAGTACCTCCAAAAATATATACAGTCCTTTATAAATAGTATTATTATACATCAGAATGTATTTTCTATGTAGATTGTTTATATAATAATTTTACTATTGTTTCACATTTGTCACAAACAGACTATTTGTCGGTCAATAGTTTCAATGAGTATTGACTGGTGATGAACTATTTACTGGTCATTAAAGAGGACGGTGAACTATTTACTGGTCATTAAATAGGACGATGAACTATTCACATTGATACCTCGGTACAATAAAACACCTATTTACCGGCTATTTGAACAATAGCAAGTTTATGGTTTCCTTCGACACCAACTATTTCCCTCCGCTTCGCGTCGGGAAATAGTTGTGTCTCGGGAAACCATAAACTTGCTATTGTCCTCATAACCAGTAAATAGGTGTATATTATTAAAGACCTGTTATGAGCATTTCTTTTGTTATTCAAGACAATTTAATTCATGTAAATGCCTTGAACTTTTCCATCTCTCTTTTGTCTTTCCTTTGATTCTCTCGATTTCGAAACACTTTGACTGATAATTTACCTCAAATTATAGATTACATGTACTTCTACCTCATTAATTTTTATTCATATTCATTTATATGTCGTACCTTCTGTTATGTTTCATCTAAATATTGAAGTTTAAGTTTAAATTTCCCCGTCCAATGATCGAACCCTCGCTACCTTTCTGTAATATCAGGGTGATCAAACGACTTTGATAAAGAGTTGCCGAATGAATGTAAGAAAATATATACAGTACTAATGGAAAAAAGAAAATGTGCACTGATTCAAAATGTCATTAAATTGAAATTAAAAAAAATATGATATTAAACAAAAAACCTGTGAAAATCAAACTTAAAGGCATCTTCTCTATAACAAAATGACCTCTAAAAATTTAGTTGCTGAAAATTGAATCAACAAAATCAGTAGTCAGTATAACAAGCAGTTTTATCGATGTACATTTGTATTATGCGATTCATGGACCAACGATCGAGGTAAAGGATCACAGACAGAAGCGAGACGTCGTTTTAGAGATTACAGCCATCTGTTAACGCATTTCCTGTTAAGTAATAGACAGATTCAGTCGATGCAAATTTCCGCCTTTTTAGTGTCAGAAATCTACAATTGGTGAAAAATTAACAAAAACAAATTCGGAACATTTGCATTTTGGCTGTTCAAGTTGTCAAAGAAAGTGCTTGAAACCTGCGTTAAGCACTAATTGTCTTGTAAGATAAAATGTTGACCATATTCTAAGACAGATACTGGTTTTTTTGCTGATCCCTTGCTGCGGATGCGGGTTTCAAAACAATTTAAATTGTGTCGTCTCTAAACCTGACATCATTCTTGAAGTAATCTTGAATTCCTGAAACATACTGGAGGAAGCTGGCTATAAGGGTATTCACTTTATGTGTTTATGGCCGGAAATCCGATATTTTATTTTTGAAAAGTGATGAAATTGTTGCAAATGTGTCAATTACGACTGTTTCTTGCTTAAATGCAACAAAAAACGTATGCTGACGTCATTTTTCCATGTTTGGGGATCAACGCTCGAAATGCGGTAATTCAGACCTTTTTCAATGCTCTTGTTTGTCGGGTAAGATGCTCTTTATGGGGATAAGGTGTTTTCTGACTTGAAATAGGGATACCTATGGGGACTAATTGTGCGCCGCTTCTAGCAGATTTGTTTCTTTATTCGTATGAAGCCAGGTTCATACAAGGGCTAGTTCAGAAAAAAGACAATAAGCTAGCCAAATCCTTTAATTTCAGTTTCCGTTATATAGATGATGTTCTTTCATTGAACAATCCTCAATTTAAAATAACCTTCATCTTATATACCCAAATGAACTCGAAATTAAAGAGACCACTGATACACCATCATCAGCATCATACCTGGACCTATACCTCTACATTGACAACTCTGGACGTCTGAAAACAAAACTTTACGACAAGCGTGATGATTTCGACTCTCCAATAGTGAACTTCCCGTTTTTGAGCAGTAATATTCCCACTTTTTCGGCATATGGCGTGTACATTTCACAACTCATTCGCTATTGCCGTGCCTGTAGTTTGTACAGCGATTTTGTCAACAGAGCGAAATTACTGTCTCAAAAACTTATACATCAAGGGTATGTTCAGTCTCTGTTGCAATTGTCACTACAGAAGTTTTACGGTCGTCACCATGATTTGACAGACCATTACAATGTTTCTGTTTCACAAATGAGAACAGATATTTTTGGTTAGATCCATAGTTTGTTACTGGACTGACTAACACCGATTGTGACAAAACCGGACTTTTCACTGGCAGTGTGACGGGTGCCACATGTGGAGCAGGTCATGCTTACCCTTCCGGAGCACCTGATGATACCTCAGTTTTTATAGGGGTTCACACTGCTAGTGCTTTAGTTTTGTGGCGTTCTTGTTCATTTTTGTTTATTTGTTTTGTCTTTGTCATACTGTCTCAGTTCGTGTTGCTGTGAATTGCTATGATTTTGGATTTATGATTTTAGAATTTCCCCTTTCCTTGTTCTTGCTTCGGTATTCGTTTGCCGATGTATTGGTAAAGGTCAGAACAATCCGGTTACACTGAAACAAAATGTCGGAAGTATTTGACCTTGACACTCATGAAAAAAGTGCGAAAATACAATTTTTCGAACGCCTGAAAAAATTTATAAAAATCCAGAAACAAAATCAAATTTGCTGTGTATGTGTTCAAGAATGACGATGCAAAATATCGTAATAATATTCAGTGTAATTAAAGCAATATTGCATTTTTTACCATTGCACAGTTTCCTTTTTCCATTAGTATATTTAAAGTGACAACAGATCGATAACTCAGATTATTTTTAAAATACAATCTAAAAGGTATTTATATAATAAAAGTAAAAAAAAAATCTGAAACAAGATCAATATTTTATGAAAAAAAATTTTCCCGTATGTGGAACTAAAAAATTAAGTAACGGATATATGCAGCCTGAATAAACTGATAGAGAAACATGAGTAGAAGATTCTACTTCAATGGCGGGATATCGGTATCTATTTAAAAATATATACGTTTTATTTTCGAAGGTCTTTTTATCAGTTAAGGTATGTTTTAGAGTAATTAATTGAATTAAAGTGCTTCGTAAGAAATGGGACGGCTAAAATGCATTCGCGCTCAGGCATCTTTACCAGCCCTTTTCTTACGAAGCACTTTAATGCAATTAAAAACTATGAAACACACTTCAACAATTACGTATTGACATGTGAAAGCTTATTATAAGTACATGTAAACTCACTGTAACACTCGCCTGTTACATGTACTTAAAATGAAAGAAAAAAAAGAAAAAAAACACTTTTTTCATTGATAAATATTTTGTCCACGACGAGCAGGTACCGGTATTTCGTTCCTTCTACTTTAGTACATTATTGCGATGTCAATACATACTCATTGAGTCAAGGATTGATCCCTTATACAGTTGTTGTTTTGACTTGTTACAAGAATGATCAGCAGGGCACAGTAACGAATAAGAAGATTGACAATTGAAGACTTCCTGGTTGGGACAAGTATGTAAAGGTGAAAAGTTTACTCCATCAGATAGCTAGGTAACGAAAATGTAATCAGTGATGCTTTTGTTATCTTACAGTTTGTAAATACAATATCTGTTGTCCATTAAGGAAGTTGATATGTAGATGACTTCATATCTTGAGAATGGAATTAGGAAACGACCTTCCCGGTAACATATTCTGTGTTAAACAAAATATTTACGTAGTAAATTTTCATTGACAATGAAACTAGAGTTACTACCATCCTTTGGATAAATTTAATTGAGATTTAAAGTTGTAGAAAAAACAGCCACAGTCCTGTCTCAGAAGTAATTCAATAATTAGTCCCGAGTAATTAGTACTGTGTTCACATATTGTTGGCCCATTTACATATTAATGTAACAGACCTTTTTAGATTATTTACACATCTTTTGACTTGTGGTCATTTTGGAGCACATAATTGTCAGTACAAATACTGTTTTTGTGGTTTAAAGATACTAAATGAAGTGGTAATTAAAAGGATGAAAACAGGACTGACAAAATTGGGTGGTATTCGGTTGCAACTCAACAGCAAATGACACTGTCAATTCGTATGCAATGAATGAACGACTCATTCCAGGACTAAATTTAAAAAAAAATCATGTCACATTTCGGACCAAATTTTCATTTTCTCACAAAGGACAAATCTCTGTTAAAACACTACTGGATGAACTTGTTTTGAAGCCCTGATTAATAAGTGGTCACAGAGATAGCTGTGCCTACTGAGAAAGTCAACGTATTCGTTACAGTTATCTATTTTGGCGCTACTTAGATATATCTGTATTCAAATCTTAGTAAAATAGTATATTGAACAGGCATTTCCGAAAGCTTCAGTAGACTAGGTAAAATATCTCAGGGGTATCTCCCATTTAATTTTAGACTGTTTGATGTGCAATTGCATAC
>MJUU01029768.1:35339-68474 GCA_002080025.1 Modiolus philippinarum
GATCGATCTTGCTTCAAGTGTAAACGCCAAGATCGATCGCAATCGATCTTTATGAAGTGAAACTGAATATTAAAACTGATATTGGGCATTTACTCGTGTGTCTATGAACGTTTGTACGACTGTGTAGAATAAAAGAGGAGAAGCTTTGGCCTACGAATGAAGCTCTTTTGATAAGCGAATTTTTGCGGGACCTACGGGATGCCGGAACATTACGAGAAAACGTCTATTAAGAGTAAGAGAAACAAGAACATTTTAAAACGAATATGTCAAGACATTTCCAAACCTATCTATCTATATTTGCATTTTTATGTATTTTTATAACAACAAATACGTGTATTTAGGTAAGATCGATTCAGTTTCAGTGTAAAGTGTAAACCTACCGTTCTCAGAAGGACCGATCGAGTCGATCTTGCACTTTTTAATGTAAATGCAAACCGATCCTTTTAAGATCGATTCAAATAAAGATCGACTCAAATTGAAACAAGTGTAAACACGGTCTTACATACAAAAGTATAGTTCGACATTCCATTAAAAAGGTGAAACATAATTGTTTTAGATACAAACATCGTAATAGTTAATGAAATAGCCAATAATTAAGATTTAATTTTTCGTTTCTCATCACTCCACACTCCGCATTATTTAAGATAATGTCAACAGGATCTGTTTTTCGAAAAAATCTTCTTTTGCATTTTCCTTCAAGTAAACTTTTGTATGCAATGAACTAGTAAAAAACTAGTGTACAATACACTGTTCCTGATAAAAGTTATATGATTAATAGCCTACATTGAAGGTGTTGAAACCCTAATATATTTCATTAAAACTTTAAAGACATGACCCTTAAATTCAGTGATAAAGTTTTATGTGCAAATACCTCCCATCTATTTGACCGTTTTGGGAAAAGCTTTGGCTTTGGCACCTTTACTTACCGAACAAAGTTATATTAAAAGTTAGTATTAATATCGAACAAACTGTTATAACTTATTAGTTAATTTTAAAGGCAATACATTTCAACCTGCAAATTTTACCTTAATTTGGTTATTCATTTAGCGTAATGTCATTTCCTAACACTTAAGTTATGTTCAAATAATTCTTGTTTAGGTCAGACCCAACGGAATATTTTCCATAGGCGGTAATTATAACGTTTTGTGAATTTTCTTTATTACCCAATTTTCTCAAAGCGGCATGTCTGCAAAGTAACATATCCAAGCGATGACCCAACTTTATAGTCAAATAAGAAATTTCTATAGCATAACCAAACTGGGGTATGCAAATTACCAATTTTGCCTGTCCGATCCTTGCGCATGCATGTTCTCATTGATGAGGCTTCAGTATTTTCACATGCAAACAGGCTCACTGAATCAAAATGTTGGTCATTTCGGAAGCATTCCATAACCCTTTGAGCGTTTTAGAACTCAAATATTGTCGATATTGATAGTTATATGCAAAGCGAAAGTAGCATGGCTTTGTTTATATAAGTACTACTTTTGACTATGACAGCAGCTGATTGGTCATTTAGTTGAGTCTAACCTTTAGTTATAGGAAAAAGTCAGTTAGTTTAATGTCATTTCCTAACCTTTACAGTTTTTGTTGATAATAAATGTATAAACAATTCTTGTTTAGTTAAAGGAAAAGGTCTTTGACATGTTGTTCATTTGCTTTTTCGGAAGCTGAAAGCTATCTTGATACAAGCTTTGCCTGTGATATTAAATATAAATGTATAGCGACAAGCTGCTTGATGTAGACCAATCAATAACACTCCCTCAAATTTCCTACACAATAATCAAAACCTAGATCAGAACAGTCTTGCAATTAATTTTATATTCCATAATATTAGAAAGTCGAACCCATATGTTCACACGCCATGTAAAACAACAGATAAATCATATACTGTTGCAGTAATTGAGTTTCAGCAATGCCAGAATATAAACCTACTCATGTACCGTGTATACTGAAGTAACAACCTAGTTACTTAAAAAAACTTCTATGATCAGTCAACAATTTTCTTTTTGTATCGATATGTAATTGTACTTCTGGATTCAAAAACAAAAAGTCAATGAAATTGACGTTAATTTAAGGTCAAGGATATATAAGTCCTTTAAAATTCTAACATTCTGTAATATTATTCCCTTTGTGTGTATTTTTATTGCTTTTCTGAACAAAAAATGATCAAAATGACAAATATGTCGTGTAAAACTTTTGACATGTAAATACCCTTCAAACATTTACAACTCGTAATTGAGTAAGTCAGGTCATTCAACTTAATTACATGTAGAATTCTTATTTTGTTTCGTTTTTAAATGCAAGGCGTCAAACGTCAGCTAAGAGTTATGAAAACTATAACAAATGTGTACAAATCAGTTTTAGAAAACTCAGAATTCAATAACGTTATTGAATTTGGTAACTTTTAACAAATTTGGTAACTTTAATGTTATAGAATTTGGTAACTTTGCAACTTTGATTCAAGTCTTGGCACTTTTTACAAAAAAAAATTGGCATTCTCTGAATACTTACAAAAGGTGTAATAAATGATTTTCTAAAATTCTGCCTACGGATATCGAAATCCTTCTATGGAATAAAAAATGACAAGGCTTTAACTGGAGGACTTATTAAATATCCCTATTTAAACCCTTATCCCATGAGTTACCGAATTTGGTAACCGTAGTAAAACTTTCTTATTTGGCTACAGATTTTAATAAAAATTTATATGCATGTTGTTTACACTGTACAGGTTACAAAACATTAAAAAGATATTTGAAAATATCAAATTAAAATTTTGGCTTATTTTTGGTTGAAAATATAGGCAGAGTTACCAAATTCAATAACGTAACTCAATTCTGAGTTTTCCAGAATTGAAATGGATTCATTTCAGAACTTCAGTATTTAGTTATTCATGTCAATTATTTTCTTATCAAAATCACAAAAAATAATAGAAATCATTATTAGTTTTATCCCCGTCTAACCTCATGTTGAAGTGTTATTCTGTGAATGATGCATGCCATCATCATGAAACTTTATACAAATACACAACAATAAAAGCGCTGTTCTTTTGCTTGGTTCTACAATGTGTTTGAAGAGGGTTTGTGTCATGTGCATTTATACCTCATATTCTCAAATTGTTACATTTTGGTATAATTAAACAAAGGTCATAATAAGTTATCAATGTTACTAACTTCATACTTCATTGATCATGGGAAAAAGGGGGTAGTATGAGGCTTATCCTCATGTTTGAGTTTGTTTTTTCTGTTACAGATGTATGCTATTATCATAAATACACATTAGGATATAAATGGAAAAAAAACCTTATAAATATTAACCCATGCCACCAACTTCATACGTCCCTTATCACGGAAAAAGGATAATAATTTGATGTTTATCCATAGGATAATGTTTCTTTTCTGTGAAGGATTATGCTCTTATCATCAAAATGTATTAAATATCCATTGAAACAAAAATCATTTAAAAAAATATATCCATGCAACCAACTTCCTGCTTTACTAATCACTTGTTACATGTAAAATATATTATCCAGTTTAACATTCTATAAGTAATAGGGGATATTGGCAAGATATTTCGCAGGCATCCGTTAAATTAGCTTTGAGACCTAGCGACCTGAAAATTTTGCACACATACTGGCCTCTCACTGATACTGCTGATGTCTACTGAAATTGATAATGATTCTTGACAATACCCTTCGGGAAGATTTGAGTTTGATTTTTTTTCCGTAGTGCGACAATGTTCAACCAGCAGAGTAGGCTACTTGAGCTAGCCGGCAGTTAAGCGGCGAGCACCCTTTGACCCATATTTCAAAATTACGTATTGTCTTTTTCTCTCCTTTCAAGATTGTGATCATGGAAATAGTAGTCTACCTGTATTGGGTTTTAAATGTATTCGTATGTTTATTATACTATAGGGAAACGGGACAGATAAAGGGGGTTGGGGTTGGGTACCAATAAATCAGTTAAATCCTATTGATGGCTTTTGCTAGTGCCAATGCCAAGTCCGGTTGTCTCGAGTTCCTATCGTTGTCTACGTTTGTCTTTTGTCTTATTCGTGTGTTTCCTGTGTAGTTCCCTTGCAGATTGTGGCATGAAATTATAATTTTCTGCCATTGCAGGTGTTTCCTCTTATCCATTTTATACATTAAACAAATTTTGAGGACATTTTTGATTAAGAAGGCTAATTAGATTGATTGTTTAATTTTTTTATGAAACACATTAATTGAATTCATTTTTAACAACTGAAAAAGAAAGCTTTGACAATATAAGACTGCGTAAACTTCATGTACATAAATACTTGCAAAAATTAAATGCCACACTGTCAAACTTGTATAAAATTATGACATAGCTCAGGTACACAGTGCGTAATGCAAATAGGAATTATGGTAACAAAATATGATGTCAGTTGTAACTTAGGTTAATAAACAGACTGACAACCAATTTTCTTTAGATGTGGTGTATATTTTGGACATAAATTTAATCTTCAAAGCAATGTATATTGCTTTGGCAAACATGTTTAGTAGAACAAAGAAAAAACAACCTCTGTTATCACAATTATGTGATGAATATTGTTACATAGAACCTTTCACGGGAAGTTTTGCGTAGTTCTAAAAACACCAAAGGCAATAGACCTTTTCACGATAAGTGCGGGCCAGTCAGTGAGCATGTGCAACGTAAATATCCGGAAGGTGGGGCTTGGGGTAGTACAAAAGAATTTTCCTTCCGGAAGTTTTTACTGAGGGTGGCCCGCAGTTAGCGTGAAAATGTAAAATAATAATCTGACAACTAATCAACTTTTTATTGCTACTTTAGTTTTTGATTTTTTTCAATAAAAATATCAAGGATTTTGAATATTATTTAATCTGATCATTTTTATAAATATGAATTTACTATTCTTAACATCTACTATGTACAAAATTGATATTAAAGTTCTTACAAATTACGATTCCGAATCGCTAGTAATAAAATACCCAAATTACTGTGAACTCACTTTCTGCATATGTGCATTTCGACAACTTATATTGGATTGTTATATTACACTGTGTAAACGGTGTCTTCTATAAAATGTGCCTTCGTGTTCTTTGTTAGAAATTCAGAAAGCACAGTACATCATATAATATAGTGTCTTTAGTGAAAATGTGCCTTCATGTTCCCTAAAATCCAGGTAAAAAAGAACAAGAAGGCACATTTTATAGAGGACGCTGTGGTTATCGAGAAGGCACAGTACACCGTTTACATAGTGTGTTTATCATAATCTGATAATCAAATAATCATTTAAAATGTACCTCGTTTAATCAGATTCAGATTCAATAAGTCTCACCACATACAATATACAGATAAAATACATGATACATAAAATAAAATATGTTGAATATACACTTAAAAAATATCATGTATGTGCCATTCTTACAAGAATTATGGGAGACTGTATAAAAACTTACATACAATATATAGTTATATACAATATGTGTTTAAACTTTCATCAGCATACTATATGCTGAGAATATAAAAAAGAACATTTGCCATCTTTAATTCAATATAAAATACTGTTTCTCCTCATTTAAATATTACTGCTTTTGGCAACAGAATTACATAAATAAAAAATGAAAAATTTCCTAATTACAAAATATTGAAAAATCATTATTATATCTTATGACATCTATAAAAAGTGACTGTCTAAGATCTTCATACAATGTGCATGTTAATAATACATGTTTCTCATCTTCTTCATTGTTGCAAGTTTTGCATAATGTTTCATTTAATTCAGGCGAAGGACATTTTAGCGAAATTGAATTTGACTGTGGTGGACATTTTAGCGCGAGAAATGTGTACATTTTAGCAAATTAAAAATTAAGTTACCTTTTAGAGAAAAATAATTTAATGTAATAGATACGGGATCTTCAAAAACATATCTACATGTATATAAAACATATATTTAAAAAAACAAATTTATCATTCTAAGGCTGGAGACAATTTTGTGGAAGATTTTATGTATGTTTCGCCTAAAAAGGGTGATTGGAATTCATCAAGAGCTTGTTTCAAAAGTGCCCTAACGAAGAAAACACGAGGGGTTATTTTAGAGCTCTTGCTTCAAGTAGCGGACAAATACCGAGTTTAAACTGTTCAACATGAGTTGTGCTTGCATTTTTTAAAATGTTATTTTATTTTTATTAATCTATTGAATTAATGATTCATTTTAAAATATCATTTCAATAAACATAATATAAATTATACTACTCAAATCCTTTCACTTCTCCGCTGGACATCAGGGAGTAACATGGAAGGCATACAGAACGGCGGAGGCATTACCGTCAGTATCTGTCGCTAAAATGTCCACAATTTTATTCCAATTTCCCTTAAATGTCCCTTCAAAGTTATGCTAAAATATACATTATTTTGTCGCTAAAACGTCCTCACTTTTTTCGCTAAAATGTCCATCTTTTTTCGCTTAAATGTCCTCCGACGTTTGTTCATAGCGACCAGTTTCAATTTCAAATAATCATCAATAAAACATATTTATAATCAGGTAGTGGAGAAACACAGGAAAAGGCTATAATTTATATCATGTGTGTTAGTTAAATATAATGAATTAATTTGATAGCATTTTGTTTGATTTAAATAAAATTCTGGAAACAATACTTTGCACCCAAATCTTTAAATGCTACATCTATTTAAGCTTTTCAACTGGATTTTATCGTTGCAAGTTTATAATAATATCTTCGACACACATAAAATAATTTATGGGCTGATATAAAAAAAATGCACAAAAAAGTTTAACCTTTTCAATTTACTCTCATTTTTAGCAATATTATTCTCATATATTTAAAAGCTTTTGTAAAGATTGATAACCTCCTATGACATGCTTCATGATATACAAGCAACGATAAAATTATATGTTCAGCAGCAACAAAATAAAGTTGTAGCTTTTCACTTTTATGAGGATGGAAGAACAGCAGTAGAATACGAAGGGACAAGGGATGTAATAAATACAAAAATCAAAGACCATCGAAATGTCAAAAACGGGAACACAGAAAAACAAAGACAAAACAAGGACATGAGCCAGCCACATGGCACGGAAATAAAGAAATGACTACATTTAGAACTGAATGGTGGAAAAATGATGAGGTTTAAATACTGAGAAAATAACTTTCAAATTAGTAAGATTATTTTAATCCTGAGAATTACAAGTCTGGATCTATATAAAGGTTAAAACGGAATTCCCGTTCAATAAAACTCTGATGTCAGGGAAAAGCCGTTTTACATATGTCTCTGTTTCCCTCTCTTTTATCTTGATTGTTTTTGTTACTACCAAAACAGTTAAGAATGGAATTTATTATTTTTAAGTTTCATTGGGATATGAAAGGGTTGACCGAGGCATTTTTTTAATGAAGCGCGGTAGCGCTTCATGTTGAAAATGTGCGCCCGGTCAACCCTTTCATAGTCCCTGTGAAACTTCAAAATAATGCATTCAATTCTTATAATTACATTTTAAACCCGAAATATAAAAATCAACTTTATTTTCAGGGAAGTACATCATGTACATTGGGATACTACTTTTACAAATTCATCCGCCACGTGAGTGTTTCATGGGAATTGCAACTTTACATTGATATGCCACGTGATCGATGTTCACCTATCAAACTGACGGAATTCAAATGAATATTCATGAAATGTAATTATTCAAAAATGTGTTGCAAAATTACAAATTAAAAAAAAATGCAAAAAGATCCAGGTCAGACGAAGATCATAGTATTCGCCATTAAAGTATACTCTTTTGATTTCAACGCTACATTTAAAACAGAAATATCATAGTGGAAAAATATGTGTTGCTACATGAAAGTATTCCATTTGTATGTATTTCTATCATGACTGATGCGATATTCATTACCGTTTTAACCCATTTTTTTGTAATGCTTGCACCAAGGACCATTGCAGTTTACAATTTTCCGTTGTTTTTCCACCTACTTAGTCTTCCTTGGCCGATGCCACTGCTGGTGGACTGTTAGTCCCCAAGGGTATTCACCAACCCAGTGGCCAGTACTGCGGTGTTGACCCGAAAACCGTTTGTATTGAAATTTGCAATCTGAATCTCACAAAATTTTGTTTAAAACTAAGGAGTATCTCCCTCATGCATACCTCTGTCCTTAGATGAATTTTTAAATCATTTTGGTTATTTGTTCTCTATCAGCTTTAACATGCTATTATGATAATGGACTTCCAAATGTTTTGGCATGATCTGCACCTATGAGACATAAGTTGTCGAAATGCGCATATGCAGAAAATAAATTGATAGTGACTTTGGTATTTTGTCATTTCTGTCCTTTGGCCCTTGACAAGTCTATTCGGTAATTTTGCTTTTTATCCTATTTACAGTCATGGCGGATATCGGTTGATTGATCTGAAAACAAAGACATTCACCTCAAAGTATGGTTTTACTGAAAATTAGTTCACAGGCCATTATAAAAACTATTCATCTGTACTGATGGGTATTATTGTATAACATTGTATATAAGAATGCACAAAATCACCCTTGCTGTTTTAGTCTAAGACTTTTTTGAACTGAGAGTCTTATCAAATATCTTAATGTTGACTCTATGAATCAAAAGCACATTTTTATACTTTCTCAATACTTTAAAGATTTTAAAATTTTGGGGTGAAGTATAATCATCTTCATTTCAAAGTCAAACACTTTTCATTAAGCCACTGTCTATTTTGTAAGTTGATCTGTGCTAATCTTTTTTATAGTTAAACCTTACGTAAGTAAGCTGATTGGTTTATAGCCGTTGTATTTTTTTGGCAAATACCATCCCACCGTGGTATATGTCCCGGAGTCATCTGTGCGCAGCAATGATGGAGACATTCGGCGTAATTAAACAGCTATAACATGAACGTCGGGGTATTTGAAAAAAAATACAAGTCTTGGGTCTAAATTTCCCTCGCCTTTCAGGCTTGGGAAATTTCACCGCCCCGCGACTTGTGTTTTTGGCAAATACCCCTCCCTATCATGATATATCTGTTCAATATAGACTACTTAACAAAAGAATCGATGAACAGGTAATTTGAAAATATACATTTTTTTCATTTTTCAATTTAAAATTTCCTCTTTAATTGATAACTGAATCCAACGTCAAAATGAATATATTTATTCAATTTTCAATTCCGGAATTGTAGTTTTTCGCCCAATGATCAAGTTCGCTGTCAAATAATGGGTAATTTGAATTGTTCGATGTCAATAATTGGTACACTTCATTAGGTAATAAGAAAATCGTAAACAATCTTTTAGGTTTCTACTGCTGTTGTTTCGATGCCCCTTTCACTCCAAAATCAACATATACATTGACTGCGCTCAGTCAGACAGTCGATATTGATATCTGTAGTCACAATCCATTCTTATTTGAAAAGAAGAACAACCTAAAGACTAAAGACTAATGATTCATGTAAAACAAACGTGCTCATCACTAAATTTCCAAATAAATACCGAGGCAAGAGCCAAAATCATACACCCAGAATTCATGGCTATATTTGGATTACATGCAGACAGAGAACGTAAACGAAAAAGACGAAATAAGCAGAATATAAAATAAACCGCCACAAAAAATAAAGCACTTACAGTGTGATCCCCTCAACAGGAGTGTCATCAGGTGCTCCGGATGGGCAAGCATGACCTGCTTCACATGTGACATCCGTCAATAAATATTATTTAGTTTGTAGTTTGCAATAACAACGATGTTGTTTGCAATTTGTCAATGACTTTCGTTTTTAGATATTTTTTGAACACCATTTTTTTAAGGCATAATTTATTCATTCGCTCAGCAGAAGTGAAAGATATACTCAGGAATAAACATTTTCTATTTCATCAAAAGCCGCTGCATGAAAAAAAATATATATCAAAATAGATGAAACGTTGGTATATATGGAACGGATTACTTATACGTATCCTAAGCGGTAAATTGAATTATATCGATAGGCGTTAATTCCTGAGATTTTTTATTATCACAAACGGATGATTAAAAGATTAAATATATACTTTGGATAGGATTAATTATTTAAAGGGTTTATACTTATATCATAGCATTGCATATCCCCGTTTAAGCATGCTGTGACTTATCACTAGGAAAATCGATCAATCAAAGAGCATAGAAATGAAAATTTGAATCTCATTTTTAGGTCAATGTAAAACTATGTAAAAAGGTTTCAAAGGAATGAGATTTGACATGTAAGAGATAAATCAAACAGCAAACAAGCTGATACTCTGAGGTAGAATGACTTTGCAATATCCAGTTAAACTTAAGACTGCAGTCATGTTAAGTTATTCCAAAGTCAATCCAGTTAAGATTACACATGAAGGAATTAAATGATACTCGTTAAATACATTCGAGACCAAGAGAAAAAATTAGAAAAATAACAAGAACATAAAACAAAACAAAAAAGAAAAAAAAAACATCGGATTTACCTTTTACTATTGAAAAAAAAATAACTTTGTTAAGCATTTCGACTTAAACTTGAATTTTTATTATTATTTCCACTAAAAATTTGCAATTTTCGGTCAAAGATTGCGTGCTTATATGGTTGATGACCCCATTATTATTTTCATTCTATGTCAATATGTAAAAAATCTGAAACTTTAAAACCCCTCGTACTACCTTTAAGTCAATAATTTTAATTAGTTAAAAGGAGCACTCCACCTTCTTCTCCCTATTGTCATTTTTTATGTTTTTAGGTGTATTTTACTTTTTAATTGTGGCATTCAATATCAACAATAAAAGGGTTTTTCCATTGCTTGTTTTTATTTGTAGAGACGTCGTCTCATGTGCACTTACTCCATATCCCCACATTAACTACTATATCATTTTTATTTGGAACAAGATTAAGTATTGTATTATATTGTATTATATTGTATTATATTAAGTACCTGCCATTGAGTGTGGGGTTTTCTCACCGTTCATTGAAGATCTTATGGTGGCTTTGGGTTGTAGTTGCTCCCCTTTGGGTCGTTGTCTCATTGACACATTCCCCGTTTCCCTTCTTTTTTCTAAATATTCCATTTCAAAAGCCAGATTATACAAATATATAAAAAATGGAAGTTTTGCTTTTCATACGAAAAATATTGTCGACAATAATGGACGAGACCAATTTTGGGCGAGTCCATTATTGGTGACAATATTTGGAGGATCAGAAGCAGAAGTTTAAAAAATCTCTTTATCAGTAATTAACTAATTCATTCGATAAAAAAAATGAAAATATATTTACAAGAAATATGGGAACTGATTATTTATTAGTAAAAAATTTGTACGATTCTTACGGTTTTTGTTGTTGTGTATTTCTTTGTGTAAATTGATGCGCTGGTTGACAAAGTAGGCGTGGCTAAAGATACCTTTTGTCGATATTTTTTTCGTATTCGGACATAAGCAATTACTTAAAATAATTGACTCTCGAGATTAAAAAAAATCGTATAAAGAACAGATAAAAATTATATTGATTCCTATAATGACTTTTCTATGCAAGCTGATAGAGAACAAATTGCAAAAAAAAAATTCTAAACAGTAAAGCCAAAAGCATCTAAAAAGAGAGCTTTGCGAGAGGGAATACTACTTAGTTTGAAGAAGATTTTGTTAATCTTATACTGCAAGTTTCTACATAAAATCGGGGTTTTAAAAGTCAAAAGTTGTTCAAATTCACGAAGTTAATTATAAGGCACAAAAGGAATAAGTACTTCCACGTACTAACAACACCTAAAAGCCGTTAGGGTAATCATATGCATGAAATTGAAACAAATTATGACATAGCTAAGATACATGTATGAATAAAACCTAAGTAAATAAAATGTCAAATACAATTATGTAATCAATATCATACTTACAATCAAGTTCCTGTAGATACCGATATTTTATGCTGACATAGATATTATGTGAAAAATAAACAAAGAAAACTTCAAAAAGATTTATCATTTAAACACCGACATTTTTTACTCGAAAAGCTTAGCATATTGACATAGTATTCAGAAATGAAAGGGAAAAACGTAGGCCTGAACGTAAAAGTAAACGAGATTAACAAAAGTTGGCGACCACAACCACGTCTCTTCAGGTTACTTTCATGCATGTTATGCTTCTCTCTAGATAAAAAAGCTAACACTGGAAGTGTTTAAGTTTTAAGGGAAACGGGATAGAGAAAGGGGAGGTTTGGGTACCCATAAACCGGTTTAACCCTACCGCTAGCTCTTGCTAGTGCCGGTACCAAGTCCGGCTATCCCGAGTTCCTATCGTTGTCCATGTTTGTCTTTTGTCATTTTATTGTTTTTCTCGTGCGGTTCCCTGGTGGATTGTGGCATGTGATTGTGGTTTACGACCATTGTAGGTGTTTCCTGTTATCTTGCTTATATTAATTGATGTGTTCTTCTTAATTTTTGATTATTTATTTTGTTTTGTCATGCTGTCTCAATTCGTGTTGGATATGAATTGTCGAGATTTTTATTTTTGATTTTAGAATTCCCATTTTCGTCTTTTTTCTTCGGTATTCGTTTGCCGGTGTATAATAATACATAAAATATCAAAAACCAAAATGTTTTTCATTTTGACAAACTCAATGATAGCCATTTAGTATTTAGATAAGTTGAATAGATACTGCTATACATTAGGTTATTGATAAGGCCCAAGTCACAATGTAATACGTGGTTTACGTTTTGACAACTTAGCTAAACTCTAATAACGAACCCTATAAAGGCGTACATATACATTTCTGCAGGTTATCTCCTGTAAATGTACTTGTAAATATATTTCTTTTTCAAGCACGTCTATATCATCTTCTCGATTTTAACTGTAGAATGAACGTACGAAAAAAAAACGGTAAAAGAATCAGAGAAATGTGAACAAAAACACAATGTCTTAGAAGTAAAACTTTGATGGTTTAAACTTAAAACAAATTCATGTTTTTTTAGTACAAATGTAGGCATCAACCACGTTTTACACACATGTGTATACCATTTTTCATGCTATGTACATCTGAGCTTAAACATACTAGTAGTAACATAGGCATTGATACATTCTTATACGTACAAACTGTCTCCAGATCTAGTTGCTCATGATGGTCTTGATTCACGACACTTGTGAAGCATTACAGAAATCATAATGCATATAAATTCTTTTCAGAAAAAAAGTTTTGTAGTCTTGTTAATCAAAAATACTGATCATTTTCCGTGAAAAGTTATACTTTTTAGCATGGTGAATTACAGGATATGGCGTAAATGCACATGAGACAAATACATGGCAAAAACAAGCAAAGGAACAACGCTTTTATTGTTGTTCCTCATCTTGAAGTCACCATGAGGCCTTACAATGAGCGAAATTCTTTGCTAATTGTCGAGCTACGCTACATCCATGTTTTCACTGGTCATGGGTGCGGGATTGTCATCAAACATTAATTAAACTGGCAAAGTGCTCTTCAAATCACTGTCATCCTTTGCCCGACAAAAGCACTAGTGTCTTAAGCTAGTGGACAATTAAAACATATACTAAACACAGGGCACTCATCAAGTCGAATGTAAGAAAACTTGGCGTTATAAAATAGTGAGATGTGGGCATATTAAACAGGTGGTCAAAATTACATTTAGAAATTACATAAAAAAATTTGAAAGTATGAATAGTATATCCACATGAGAAATTATCTCACGTACACCATAACTGAAATATATAGAGAGCATACATTTCTCGCACGGGGAATCTTTTTACTGACTCAACACTGCAGGAGAGACAAACTCCAGTCGTAAAGGTGAATGAAAGGGTATGAAGTAAATGCACATGAGACAAAGTCTCTACAAATACAAGGTAAACATATACTAACGGAAAAAAAGAAACTGTGCAATGGTAAAAACGCAATATTTCTATTATTACACCAAGTATTGTTACGATATTTTGCATAGTCGTTTCTGGACACATACCCTGCAATATTTTGATTTTGTTTCTGGATTTAAAAAAAAAATTCGGGCGTTCGAAAGATTTCCGTATTTTCCCTAAGTGTCAAGGTCAAATGCTTCCGACATTTTGTTACAGTGTGAACGGATTGTTCTGACCTTTACCAAGTCAGAAAACATTTTTTACACATAAAAAACATCTGGTCTGGCTAACAAGAGTTTTGAAAAAAAGTCCGAATACGCAAATTTCATGCTTTGGTTCCCAAACATGGAAAATTGACGTCAGCAAACGTTTTTTTTGCATGTCGACAAAAACAGTCCTAATGGAGACATTTTCAACAATTTCATCACTTTTGGAACCACAAAAAATCGGATTTCCGGTCATAAACACATAAAGTGAACACACGAATAGCCTAATAGCCGACTTCCTGGCATGCGCAGTAGGTGTCAGGCATATATGTACAAGATTACTTCAAGAATTTTGCCCGGTTTTGGGACCACACAACTTAAATTGCTTTCAAACCCGCATCCGGAGCAAGGGATCAGCTAAAAAGATCCAGTAATTGTCTTGAAACAAGGTCAACATTTGACCTTTAAAGACAATTGGGGCTTAACACAAGTTTTAAGCACTTTTCCTAACAACATGAACAACCAAATTGCAAATGTGCCAAATGTTTCTGTTGAAATTTCATCAAATGCAAATTTATGGCACTAAAAAGCGGAAATTCGCATCGATTGAGCCCTTCTCTTGCTCTACCAGAAGTGAGTTTACAGTTGCAAGTAATCTTTTAAAAGACGTCTCGATTGTCTCTCTGAACGTTAACTTCATTCGTTGGTCGATGAATTGCCAAACACAGCCGTAACACTGCTTGCCATACTGGCTCCAGATTTTGTTATTTCAATTTTCGGCAGTAAGTGTTTTGATTGGTCATTCCAACACCATTTCAGCGGTAAAATTTTTAGTGTCATTTCGTTGAAGAGAAGATGCTTTCAATATTTAATATCAAAGGTTTGGTTGAATGTGATATTCTTTTTTAAATTTTGCTGCATTTGGAATCAGTGCACAGTTTCTTTTTTTCCATTACTATATATTCAATATTTTTCAAGTCGGACGTTTCAATAAATACTATCATGTGATGCTATCAAAATAAATAACAGGTTCATGCCTTTCTTATAAAAATCTAAGTGAACGAATGACATTTCATTAATCATATCAAAACGGATAACCCCAAAACCCAACGCATGTTTGTAGATAAGACATTTGCTATGCGACGAGATTGTAATGCCAAAAAGCAAGACATATATATTCCATTCCAACCCTAACATTTACTTATATACATTTGTACATGGATAATTTTTTACAGGGATCTCATTAGATTTAATATTCACTTAAAATTTCCATATATGAAGCCTTTATTAAATATTGAAAACGTTACCTCCTTTGTAGTATGAACGCTAATGATGAGATCCTAAAACAAAACACCCATTTTTCTAACACCTTTCAGTCGTTAGGGTAAACACATTTCTTAATTATAACAAATAATGCCATGACTAAGATATGTTCGACGCCAAGAAAAAAAAAGACTTATTCATCAAAACAAATTGATAATGAATTTTCGTCAAATACCGAAATTAAACATAAAAAGTCACTTGCAGAGAATGATTTATGTTTATAATTCAAAAGATACGAGATTAATGGTTCACACACTGAAAAGTGGATTATATCAGAACCGCAGTTGATTAATATTAAAAAACACCTTAAATCAAGCATGAATGCTCATGATGAGATACACAAAAGAGAGCATTCGAGCACAACCACATACAGTTTGTATGATTGTCAGTATCCCAGGTGAAAGCGGACATTTTCAGATAGATTCACGTCTTCCCACATTTGACAACCGATTTTGACATTTTCCTAGATTGACTCGCTTAAAGTGTGACGGGTGCTGTAAACAGAGCAGGACATGCTTAACCTCCCGGAGCACCTGATGTCGCCCTCAATTACACTGGAGTTCACACTGTAAGTGCCTCGTTTTGGAATGTTGTGTTTTCTAATTCTGTGCTGTGTATCTGTCTAACGCCATTGTTTTCTTTGTTCAACGTCATTGTTTTCTGTTTTTGGCCAGGTCTTTGGACTTCGATTTTTGTAACTTCCACTCCTTTGTTCCTTTAGTATTCTACTGCCGTTGTTTTATCTGCTTCGGCGTACTTCTACTCTTTCTATTGTGTAAATCCTTATTAGAGTATTAAAAATGCAATACACTATAATTGATTTCTTTTGATCCAACATACTCAATGATAGTCTATTATAATAAAATCAATGTAGATATTACCATAAATATAAAAACATATAGACAAACACAGGGCACTCATCAAGTCAAATGCAAGAAAACTTGCCGTGATAAAATAGTAAGATGTGGGCACCTAAAGCAGGTGGTCAGAATTACATTTTGAAATTACAAAAATAAACGCCAAAATTTGAAAGTATGAATAGTATATCCATATGAGAAATTCTCTCAAGCACAAGTACACCGTAACTGAAATATATAGAGACCATGCATCTCTCGCACTGGGAATCATTTTACTGACTCCACACTGCAGGAGAAACAAACTCCAGTCATAAATGGTCAATGAAAGGATATGGAGTAAATGCACATGAAACAAAGTCTCTACAAATACATGTACATTGCAGACATATATACAATATTTTTCAAGTCGGACGTTTCGATAAATACTATCACGTGATGCTATCAAAAGAAATAACAGGTTCATACCTTTCTTATAAAAATCTAAGTGAACTAATGACATTTTATTAATCATATCAAAACGAATAACCCCAAAAGCCCATCGCATATTTGTAGATAAGACATTTGCTATGCGACGAGAGTGTAATGCCAAAAGGCAAGACATATAAATTCCATTCCAACCCTTATATTGACTTAACTATATGGATAATTTTTATAGGGATCTCATCAGATTTAAAATAGTCACTTTAAATTTCCATAAACGAAGCCCTCATTATATTGATAACGTTACCTCTTTTGTAATAAAGACGGCAATGATGAGGTATTAAAGGAAAACAACAACGTACTAACGCCTGTCAGTTGTTACGGTAAACATATTTATTATATAGGTTGCGGTGAGAGATTGAAATTTCTCAGTGAAATAAAAGTGATAATTAACTGTGAAATTATTTTTCATAATTTCACTCTGTGAAGTGACGTCACAATAGACGTTGTCAACGTTGTTGCTTAGTAAACGTCTCAACGGATCAACATCGCAAACGTAGTTCAAGCAATGAATCTTAAAATAAACCTATATAATAGAAGAAGATCTATATAATAAAAACAATAACTAATCATAGATTCTGATTATCAAGAATATTCAACTCATGATCTAAAAACGCTGTAATTCACTCATGCGCTACGCGCATTCGTGAATTACTGCGTTATTGGATCATTCGTTGAATATTATGCGATAATAAGAATCTATGATTAGTTATAGTATATGTCTTTAACTCTACATCAAAATTATAACAAATAATGCCATAACTAAGATTTGTTCGACGCCAAGAAAAAAAATGAGTTATTTATCAAAACAAATTGATAATCAATTTTCATCAGATACCGATATTAAATGCAAAAAGTTACTTGCAGAGAATGATTTATGTTTATAATTCAAAAGATGAGGGATTTATCGTTCACACACTGAAAAGTGGAATATATCAAAAAGAGAGGTCAGAAAAACAACCTAAAAGTAAGCATGAACGCCAAAGAAAAGGGGATAAACAAAAGGGAGCATTCAAGCAAAACCACATACAGTTTGTATCTTTTATATGCTTCGGCTTACTTCTCCTTGTCCCCATGTGTAAATCCTTTATCAGTCTATATAACAATACAATGCCCTATAATTGATTTCTTTTTGGTCCAATATACTGGTACGTAATGATGGACTATTATTATAAAAAAACAGTGCAGATATTGCCATAGATACGAAAACATCTGTTATTGATTTTTATCTACAGTCAATATGTTACTATTCATATTTTCGTTTTGAAAACGCAGCAAAACTGCAATAGACGTAGATTAGAACTTGTAGGTTAGGATTATATAATTGTATTGTCGAGCTGTAGACCACTCGAACACCTACTCTATATAAATCTATGAGGAGATCCGGATACCGAAAGCTATGTCTTCATATAGCTAAGGTGGCCAAGTGGTCAAGAGCACTAGCTACAAGTGAAAGGGCGTTGTTGCCAAAGATGACAATTAAGTAGGGGTTCAAACCCAGTCGTAGGCCTTGCTTGATTTTCCGATGTTAACAGGTGTAAAAAGGTGATTTTCACCACTGTAAGCATTTATAACGTATTCTACCTTTCCAATATATTATCATTCTACAGAGCAGGACATGCTTACTCTTCCGGAGCACCTGATGTCACTCTCAGTTTCACACTGTAAGTGCCTTTGTTTTAAATGTTGTGATTTCTATTTCTCTACTTTATATCTGTCTAACATTATTGTTTTCTGTGTCTAACGTCATTGTTTTCTGTGTCTAATGTCATTGTTTTCTGTGTCCTCGATTTTGCCATGTCTTTAGACTTCGATTTTTGTCAATTCCACTCCTTTGTTCCTTCGGTATTCTACTGCCGCTGTTTCAAATAGTAATTGTAATTATTGCTAGAATCTTCAATATCACTTAAAGATATATTTACAATGTTCTTTCCATCAATAAGGCATCTTTTCCTCAATGGATACTATTAATATATCCTCCAGAACTAGAGATAAAGGAAACCACTAGATCTACTTTTTGGACTGTCATCTCTAATTGACGAAAATTGTCATCTCAGTACAAAAATGTACGACAAAAAGGGCAATTTTAATTTCAAAATTATCAATTTCCCGTACATGGACAGTAATATTGCAGCTTCTAGGAGTGTTGTTTTTCATTTGATTTGTTACGCGAGGCCTAGCACAAATTATACAGACTTTTTTATTAGACACAGTTATCTCCTTTACCGCCTAATTAATCAAGGCTTAAAAAAATTCCGTCTCATACGGTCATGTAAAAAGTTCTTTAATAGAAATCAGTCCATTGTCGAAAAATTTGAAGTTTCGGTCTGAACTCTCATTGATGATTATCTTTTTACTTAGTACTTTGGTGGCCATTTCTTTTAACTGTCTACGACCTTTCAATAGCAATTACTGTTGAGTTCCTACCGGACACTTCCGCAATAGAAGGGAAGGTTTGGCATGCCATAAAATCGGTTTAACCCATCACTTCTTTTGAAATGCATGTGCCAAGTTAGGACCATTATGGTTGACAATATTTCCGATGGTTTCCACCTAATTTGTTTTTTTTTATCTCGTGGACTTCGGCTCTTGACAACTCTGTTCTTAATATGTACAAATGAGTAAGAAACAACTAACCATTAATTCATTAAATTTTTTCTGGCAATTTTTAGGTATTGTGCGAAAGGTGGAAAACGTATAACTATTTAGAAATTGTCCTTACCTTAAGGCAGCTTTGCATGTATTGTGTTATCTTTTAAGGTGTGAACGATTACATTATCGGACCAATATTTGTTATCAATAAGCATGTCAAAGTGCAGCTGCAATTTAACTGCTCCAGGAAATCAATATCTGTAGTTATCAAAAAAGAAAAAAAAGATTGGACATGAAATAATGATTAGTCATGCTTAAACAACAAAGGTGTGGTTAAACACAAATCCGAAAAAATAAAGTTTGGTAAATATTTTATAACGTAAAACGTATGAGAAACACTGTAAAAAGATGAAGCAAAAATCAATTATCAATAAATTCTGAATAGTGAGACAAATGCCAAAATATAAAATGTATGGTTGCTTCCAGATGAGGAACATGAAAAACGTTGTGCAACAACGACAGTAGAATACCGAAGGAACAAGGGATTGGCATATACAAAAAACGTCCAAAGTCATGACCAAAACGAGAACACAGGAAACAATGACGTTAGACAGCTACAAAGCAAAGAAATAGAAAAACACAACATTCAAAACCAAGGCACTAACAGTGTGAACTCTCGTGAAATTGAGAGTGACATCAGGTGTTCCGGAAGGGTAAGCTTGCTGCGCCGTTAACAACACCCGTCACACGGTCAGTTAGGCATCTATGTTTTTGAAAGATCTGTTAGGTAGATGATTGGGTAATGTAATGTGCTAACCCTGTGACAATACCAATTAAAAAGTATGGTACGTGTAACTTCTCTAACCCTCAAACAGTACCAAGTTAAAATTTGAAAAAGCTTTTGCAATCATTCAAACATGGACGAGGACAGATGGGTACCACAAACATAACTAACGAAGACAAAATTAAAATATAGCAAGAAAACACAAAAAAACTAAAGCACTCGCAGTGTGAACTCCCATAAAAATTAGAGAGCGACATCAGGTGGTCCGGAAGGGTAAGCATGTCATGTTCTGCTAACAGCACCCGTCACAATTTAAGTGAGTCAATCTGGGAAAATGTCAAAATCGAGATTCATATCCAGGAAGACGTGAATCTAGCTGAAAATGTCCGCTTTCATTTGGGAAACTGACACGTCATATCTTTCAATGATGTTATGGTGACGGCAATATAATTTCTTGAGGGATGGAATTAACATAGGCTGAACAAAACCCTGACTAAGCAGCTTTTGGACAGTGTTTTGGCTCTGTTAAATCATCACTGCACAAACTACACGCTCGACAGTAACGGGATCAAATGTGATATGTACACTCCATAAGCTGGAGAGGAAGGTGTATTGCTGATAAGAAAGGGAAAGTTAAAATCATCACGCTTGTCATTAAGCTTAGATTTTAAATGCCCATCTTTGTCAATAACAACAAAAGATCCAGGTATGAAGCTGAAGTAGGTGTATCAGTTGTTTCTTTAATTTCAAGCTCATTGGGATAGATCTGATGTAAATATTCCTTAAATTTTGGATTATTAAAAGAAAGTACATTATCTCTTTAGCGAAAGCTGAAATTAGAGGACTGGGCTAAATGTTTTTGTGTTAGCCTTTGTAAGAACTTGGCCTCATACGAGTAAAGGAAAATGTCAACTAAAAGTGGCGCACAGTTAGTTCCCATAGGAATCCCTATCGTCTGTTGGAAAACGCGACCTCCGAATTCGACAAAGACATTGTCGATAGAACATTCTAGCATTTTGGTTACGTCAGTTTCAGTGCACTTTTTATTTGAATCTAATTTGGTTCGAAACAAAATATGTTTTTTCTGTCCCTACTACTTAAAGGGTGTATCTGCGTTCTCAATTTTAAGTGCAGAAGTATTGATGTATTAAACCTTCAATTACTGTTTTCAGTTTATTGTGTGGAAGGATTGTATAAAGAGTAAAGATATAAAATATTTAAGTAACACTGGTTGAGGATAGCTGTTCAAGGAGATCTTTGGAATTTTTAAGAATCCACATTTGATTCACGCCGCTCGTAGAGTAAGCTTTATCACAGTAATTTTTTAGGCCATCTCTGACTGCGGTCTCCTTAGAAGTGAGGACCTGTGAAAGAGGTTAAGTGGTGCATCTGGACGACCCCGTAATGAATCTCTGTTTGTTTGGATTCTTATGAAGTTTTTGTACCCTGTAGATGTAAGGGCGTTGATGTTTTCATCGTAAGCTCTGATGCCAAATGATGTTAAAAAAGTGCGATTTTTTACAGTTTCATCCCTCGATATTGTAGTAGGGATATAAGTAGGGTTTCCAGATGAACTGTCGATGCCAATCTCCTTCACACGGCAGTCGAGATAGTGTTTATTACACACAAACAGTATGTTGTTAGAAGCTTTGTCTGAAGGACAATGACGTAATTTTCATGGAGGTTTCTCAGAGTTTTAACCACAAGGGGATCTTCAAATATAGTGGGATTTTTTGAATTTCATTGTTGTTTTAAAGCGCAGAATACGATTCACAATTAATGACTTTATGATCCAGTCGGACATTGTCTCAACTTCCTTTTTTTCTCTTTCTCTGTCCACTTTCTAGCATAGTCCTCACTGCATCCATCAAAATCTTGAAATTATACTTCTAGTTAATGTGCTTGGGTTCATGCAATTTGGGACATTTAGAGATAATATCTCGTAGTTTGGGGTTGTCTATGTTATCTAGGTCACCGTTTATAACGTGTCAAGCTGGACTAAAGTAGGGAAGAGGAGCAAGAGCAATCAGGTGGTTTGGCTTTAAAGTCATCAATTTGGAAGTCATGCAATACCCGTTGTAATTAGAAATGGAAGTTGCAATTGGTTTCGTGTAGAAATACGAGATAAGTGGAACTAATTGATCTTTGAAATGAGGAGGAATGTTTGATGTCGCTGTTTTGCTGTGTAAAATGTTAGCAAGATTTATAGCGTTAAAGCCTTTATTGACGAATTGAATTTTGGTAAATGTCCGTTTATCAGGTTTGTTGTCGGATGTTGTGACAGGCTTGAACAATCTATGGTTAGATATATCCAAAGCAATCGCTGTGAATCTGTATTCAAGGGAATGACTATCAGTCATGGATCATGCTAAACATGTCTTGTAGAAGGAATGGAGTTTAGAAAGTGGCGAGGAATACAGTTTGGTACGAATGTGATGAATACCTAATGGAATGGTCATGAATGGAAGAAGACCCTTTATTGAAATTTCCTGCAGACATGGGGCAGTATATTGTCCATGACTACATGGTCAGCGTTATCCTCCAGTCAATTTATTCATCACATTTACCGAACTGCATCCTGGACTTGACATATTGTCTTCACTTTCTATATTATCATTGCAGCCGTCAATTCTTTGATCGAGTATTCCTCTCTCTGTAGCCGGTAAGGTGTACTAAGGGTGGGGTTACATGTATTTGTTATATGATATATTTTCTCTGTAATCCTGATTTTCATGTTTACAATTCAGTGGTCAGGTTGGTTGCAATGTGCTTAAACATGTCGGGTGTTGTTGTCCCTGCCCTCGAATCTATGTTCAACCTATCTGTTGTTTCCCCAAAATAAATTAATCCACAAAGAGAGCACCGTAAGCCGTAAATGAGATTCTTTGAGGAGACATTCAGATCGGCGTATGTTCTTGTACTACAAATGTATAAGATTTGTTTGTTACATTACTTGTGAAATTTGGCTGTTATAAGAATGTTACATGTTTTACAATTCATTACGCGGCATGATGAAATTGTGCCTTGCGATTGCAGATCAGGACAACTTTAAATATCATGTAATATAACCGAACAAGATTAAATGTTGGGGACAGAATCTTGTAAGTTGTTAGATGAAAACAACTGATCTGAAACTGACACCTGAGAATCAGTCAAAGTTGGTATTTGACGACCCTGGACACCTAATTGTTCCAATGAATCCATGTCCATAGCTTCATCGGTAAGGGACCCTTTAAACCAAGAGGCGCCAAGCCGGTATTCGTTCCTTTGATTCTTTATTCTCATGGCTAAAGTAAACTTATGCTACTGATGCAACGGCAGTAGAATACCGATGGAACAAGAGAGTGGCATATACAAAAATCGGAGTCCAAAGATATGGCCTAAAAGAGAACAAAGAAAACAATGACGTTAGACAGCTACAAAGCACAGAAAAAACACAACATTTAAAAGCAAGGCACTCACAGTGTGAACTTCCATGAAAACCGGTAGTGACATCAGGTGCTCTGGTAGGGTCAGGATTTCCTGCTGTACTAGCGACACCCGTCATACTATCAGTGATGAAGATATGGTTTTGAATGTTGTATTAGAATATTCTATTGATTGTTACAGATGGACTCAAGCAAGAGGCTTTATAAACTATAGGGGCCAAAAACAGATGAGGACTCTGTAAAATGCATAGGATTTTTCGTCAAATCTGAAAGATGCAACATTAAAATCCTGTCATAACATAAAGACTTTAATACTTCTTATAGCTTTAGGCCCATTCATTCCTCAAAGATAGATCACATCGTTTGTATCAGACAAAAGATATTATACACATACTGCCTGCAATTGAGGATGGTTTACTAGATTACCACGATTACCACACGAAGGAAGTATATTATTTGAGACGGGATTCGAGTGTGGTATACTCGACAGAAGGGTGGTATACTCAAGAGAGGAGTGTTATACCAAAATACCACCCTTACGGTTAACCAATCGAAATTAAGGAAATTCATTTGAAGTATGATATAACAACATCACAAACAGATGTCCGTTGACAACGAAAAACCACACGTTCAAGGGAACGCTTGAAATTAACTATGTGTAAAATCAATGGTCGCCATCTCGAGTTGGTTGACCATTATATTACATTATCTCGCCTGCTGTGTTTACATTTATCTAGATTTAGCAATTAGCTGATTCATCTAATATTTAGACCTTGACTGCAGATTCCTTGATTCATTTGTGTTTTTCATTCTCTATTGCGTTGAAAAATAACAATTAATACCCATAAAGGTGGAAAATCCCAATTTAATGTCACAATTCACCTGTAAACTACATTGTAAACAAGAAAAAACTTCTATGAAAAGATAATAAAAGAAACGTAAACAACGATAGGATCCCATGATAGCTTGTTCCTTTTGTGTTAACAGCTAAGCTATTTGAGTAATCTGTTGTTGTAAAGTTTTGGCTTGTTCTTATTGAATTGACAGTTTTGCAATTTGAGTAATATGTAGGCGAGCTTTAAATGAAACTTTGGTATACCTCTTCAGCAGCTTAACTCAACTAATGATATAATCAAGGTCATTTTGAATTATCAAAGAAACTATTCTGGAGTATTCTGAAATTCTAACACATTTATGATAAATCAATCAGACAGTAAAAATAGTATTAGTTATACCATAAGCTTAGCTACCTTAAAACAACAAGCCACATAGTTGCAATTTTATAAAAGTAAGTGAGAACCGAACCGTCAAAAATCAATGTTTTAACAAAGAAAATTTGTTATCATAAACCTAAAGCTGATTTGAAGTGTTAGATACATTGTCTGCTTGGTTTCTGGTATGGGACTGTTGGATCTGGTACCGCTGTATGGAAGACATGAAACTGAAATAAAGATAAAGTATTGCGTTTCAAAGAACAACATTAACAAAAAGGAAGTACAAATAGAAAAAAAATGACACAATGCATGTAGTATTTCAGACTAAGACGTTTAACTTATTTTATCCCTTAACATCAGTTTGTTAAGACTAAACTGCCTAGAACACTTGCTGTATGTAGAAAAGATCATGCACATTCTTCAGGGGCATGTAATGATATTCAGTTTACACTAGTAGATTTAGTTACTTGTGTAACAAGGTCTTATGTTTTCATGTGTACTGTATGTTTATTGTCATGTTTTTGCTTACCATTACCAATATTCCATGATCTCTATGTTGCCATGAATTTTTTATTTTTCTCTCTGGACTGAACGTACCTCGCAGAAAGCGAGACTTATGTAATACTTGCTGGTGGTGTAAACTTTTTGTGAAACCAAGATATTTCAGACAATTATTCCCCCAACATATCATCTTTGGTCACCACATACTTTATTTTAATAGCTTTTCGCTACCACATGTTTTAGATGACCATGACCTTGATTCATTAACTTCATGAACATTGCGATATAATTTTACTCAAGTCCATTTCTCAGGAAATTCTGAATCCACCACATTTAGTGTATTTTTGGAAGCACATAACATATGAGACGTCTAGTAAAATGCTCGAAAATCAGAATAAAAAATTCTGAGGCGTGTACTTTATAAAATATCTATTAAGAATAAAACTACCATTCTTTTTATATCTTTATAATATTTGATTACTATAGACACTGAAGTTTTTGAACTGGCCATCTGCAGTAACACAGATTTACTGAAATCTCCATATTTTATTTTTCTCTGATTTTGTATTAGAAATAAACCTCGAACAAAAAAAAAATAGCAAAATCAGGAAGCAAAAGATAAGAGTTTAAATTTTTTAGTAAAAAATCATGGCAATTTACAGAAAAAAATAACAAAATAACGGCAATATACAAAAAGATGTAACAATAAAACAAAAGTAAAAGATAATGTCTGTGAATCATGAAAATGAGGTAGAAGATACATGGCATGTGTCAGACAGGCCTGTTCTGTTCATCCGCTTGGATGTAACAATAGACCAACTATGATGACTATATTTTTATTTTAGTCGCAGAAAATAAGTAACAATGTAAAAAGTTTTCAAATTCAATTAACCGTGAAATTGGAAGTCAAGGTTACATGACAGGTGTCAGACTGACATGCACCTGCCTACGTATTACAGCAGAGTAATTGCGGTGCCTGTACATGTATATGTTAATAGTAAAAAAAATAAGTATGATGTAAATAATCATTTAATGAAGGTCAAGTCTACATTGTAAATGTTAGACTGAAATGCACCCACATAGTAGTAACAACAGACGCAATATTATGATCAGAACATTTGCTCAGAAATCAATTTGAATGTAAAACTGTGTCACAAATTTATAAAGTCACACAATCATGTAACTGAGGCCAAAGCCAATAGAAAAGAGGATGTATGTCATGTTGATAGTTTCTGTATACGCTGTTTCTCAATAGGAAGGTTCGCGAACCTCATTAGTGATGTCACAAAATATAATTTACATATGCAAATCAGCATTTTTGGTTGGCAAAGTCGTAGTTGGACCACTATTTAACAATGTAAAAGAATTTTTTATCTATTGTATTTTTTTTATTACCCATCCGATTTTGGATCTGTAAAATGCGTAATAAACTTCAAGATTTTCATATTTTTTCTGCCGATTTACTTTTTTAAAATTTCCTGTAGAAAAAAATTTATGCGGTTTTAAAATTTGTCAAAATTGCCGAAATTTGTATACTTCACAAAAACGTTAATTTAATAGATTTTGAAAATAAATGTTTTTGAAAAATGAATACCCTGTAAAAGTGTAAACAATCCAGAATTTCAATCAAAAGGAATTATCAAAATATCTCAATTAACAATTTCGTACGAGTGAATTAAAAATTACATTTTTATGACCCTAATCAATTATCACCATTTCTTGCCAACCAAATTTACCTTTTCGAGTCTGTGACGTCACGGCGAACCTTCCTATTGGTAGTTTCCATAAAAGTAAAGCAGTCAACATTTTGATGAGTATTTGAGATAAAAATACTGAAAAAAGCATATACAGCTGTATCGTAATACGAAGGAAGAGCTAATCAAGAACAAATATTCAGAATTATAAGAATCAACAGAGTTAACATGCAAACCATGTGTCAGATTCAACTTCATACACATAAAGAAAAAGGGTATCAGTCTTTCGTACGTACAAATCTAAAAATGTTTCAATTTTAAATTTGAACAAACCTGTCTTGAAGGAAAATCGCAATGCACTTCATGTGTTGAGTTATTCACCAAACCCTGGAACATGTGCTGAATATTGTTATCCTTCCAATCCCAGCCATTAAATTGCCGTGTTGCCTCATGTGCGTCGCTGGAAATTTGGTTATAAGATGGAACGCTCATACACACACCCATCTGAATTTTTGGATAGTAGTAAAGGAAGGATAAGCACATTTCTTCCTGTGTCGACAGTCCGCCCTAGACGATATAACAAATAGAGAAATTCATTATTTTTCATTTATTCATAAATTGTTTTGCACAGTAACAAGGTTGCACAACACTTAGGTACGACTTTCTGAGAGTTGCAAACTCCATTGCCCGACTCTTTGGACAATTTTCCTATCAATGATTCCGATTATTTTTACGTTTACACAACCTTGAATTGTTCATATATTCGACAGGTTATTTTTTGCTACCAAAACACCCAACTACAAATAACTAAATACCGAAGTTACTGTGAATTTTGTGTCTGCAAATGCGCATTTTAACAACTGATGTCTCTTCAATGCAGATAAAATCGACCATAAACTCAAAGATGTTTAGATATCTTCAAAATTGTGAATTTGACAGGGCACATAATCTGAAATATATACAAATTTGATACATGTACATAACATACGAGACACAACAAATCAGTATCTGCTACGAACTATCAAAAACTACTTTAAGTACTTTATTTGAACTCCTTTCGACGGCTAGATAGGACAATTACAGTATACTATTGTATTATTTTGGAAAAAAACCTAAAGCAAGGAATAATAAAAAAACATAGCTAATAATAACTGTGGGGAAAGTGTGGTACTCTTAATTTCAATTACAGCGAAAAAAATATTACATTTTATATGATTTTTCAGTTGTGATTGTAATTGGACAGTCTAAACATGACATTATACTTACATAAGTAGCTTTCTGTCTCCTGGAAGAGTCGTATATACACTCAACAATTAAACTATCACCCTGAAAATGAAAAAAATCGTGAAATTACCACCCCTATTAAGCTGGGAAACGTTTCGGTAAAGGTAATGTTCAAATATCAAAAACCGTACCTAAACATTATCCTGAACCGGGACAAAACGTTATCCAATATTACTTAAAATAAAAGAGATTTGTTTACATTTTTCTCAACCGGGCTAAACATTGTCCAACCGGACTAAACCAATTATATGCGAACTCTTCTTACCTAAACTGTTCGCCGAGAACTCAGCTTAATAGGGGTGATTACGTTAGAAACGAAACCGAAGCATTATTGCAAAATAATATAATACTTTCCATCTTTATATTTTGGTTTATTATTTATATTCTAAAAAAAATGCAAGTTTTGAAAAAAAAAGTTTTTGTTAAACATACTCGACTTTACAGTCACCATGTTCTTTGTAATAGAAATAATTAATTATTCGGAAATCCACATCCTTTACTGAAATGAAAATACCTTAAGATTTTTTCTAGCCCTGGGTTAAAAAATTTAGTTAAAAGTGTAATGAGAGACGAGAACACGATAGCTAGTTAAATGTGTAATGAGAGACGAGAACACGATAGCTTCGTCCTTCAAGTGTTAATTTCAGGATATCCCTGAAATATCCTAGTGTCACCTCCCCGCAGTTAGAGGAATTTAATTTACATTTGTTAGGACAGTACCTATGTGTGTTGTCTTCATGTTTTATGTACTTCATTGTAAAGGTACTCGACTTGATACGTTGGACTTATTTCTAGTTTGATTTTTACTATGAGTCTTTTTGTGTATTTAGTTTTTAGCAATTAGTGGAGGGTTTGGATCCAAAAAACGAGTTTTACCCAACGCAATTTTTGCACCTGTCCCAAGTCAGGAATGTGTTGGTCAGAGACTCGTCCTTGTCTTCTTATTAAATTTTAGTTTCTTGATATTCGGGTTATTGGATGTGGAAAGTTTCCATTGTTTTATTCACTTTTTTTTACTTTTTGGGGCCACTTGGGGCTTGCTATATTGTGAGAGGTTCCTCACTGTATTGAAGACCGTACGGTGACCCCTAGATGCTTTGTTTTGGGTCGTTTTAACTCGCAGGTGGCATGTTGTCTCCTTGACATTTACCTCATTTCCTTTCTTTTTCATATTTGTTTTATTGCACTTGACCAGCCTTTCAATTTAGTAAGCAACATGTTTCGATATTTTTGGCCAAAAAGACCAATAATTTGTCAATTGGCCGTATTTGAGGGAAAAAAATAATGGTTTTATGAAATATTTGAAATCCAAAAAATATTGAGATTCCTTGTGTAATTACTCAATATGGGTGTTTTGTACTCAAACAGACAAAACCAAATCTGAATCATTTGCCAAATTTCTCATTGCTCCTTTTTGGAACTACTTTTCAAATTACCATGAACATTAACATATGTGGCAGAACTTATTGTTGAACACCTCATTAGGACTTAAAAATGAAGAGCAACAATGAAAGTTTTGTTCCATTGCTTTGTTTTACCAAGCATTTGTCAAGACTTGGTCTTTTACGCATTTACGCCATGTCACTGCTTATTTACATACATATATGGATATTTCCTTACTGCCGTTGTTTAGTAATAGCAGATAAAAATACACTATTCTCTGATCAACGTATGAACCAAGAAAACAAATTAACAAATATTTCAAAAATTATTTTTTAAACACCTTTTTTTGTAGACGTGTGAGTCTCTTGTGAATATTTTCTGATCTTGTAGAATTTGAATTATTGGCAAATTTGAACATAAGTTGTCGAAATGCGCATATACAGAAATTAAAGTAACAATAACTTCGGTATTGTGCATTTATACTTGCAGTAAGGTTTGGTGTATTGACCGTCAGTGATTGTTCTTATTGTCAACTAAATGAAATTTTGAAATGAAAAAAAAATGGTGTATTGATTGTCAGTGATTGTTCTTTTTGTCAACTAAATGAAATTTTGAAAACTAGAGGATGACATGCCCCCGCGGAAGGTTGAATCAAATTTGGATTTTTTAGTAATATTTGTGTCTGTAAGACACATATGATGCCCCCGCTAAACACATGTTATTCTATGTTGCACAGATAAATTATGTACCCTCAATTACTAAATCATTAAAAAAATCAAAAGTGTAACAAGGTATATTTTTGAAAAGAAAAGAACCGAAATCAAAATACATACCTCATGCACATTTTCAATATAAGTACAAATATACGCCAAAATAAAAGCTTCCTAGCATCAAAACTGTAGGATGGATTGTGCGGACAATCTGTGTACCCTATATTAATAATTCACCCAATAAATTACTAAGTTCAACAATGTGTATTTTTTCCAAAAATGCATCAAAACCCTTCCCACATGCACATCTTCAATATAAGTACAAATTATATGCAAAATAAAAACTTCCTAGCATCAAAACTGTAGGAGGAGTTGCGAGGACAAACTATGTATCCTATATTACTAAATCACCAAAAAAAATGACTAAGTTCAACAATGTATATTTTTGACAAAAATTAACCAAAATCAAAATCCTTACCACATGCACATCTTCAATATAGGTACAAATGATATGCAAAAATAAAACTTCCTAGCATTATAACTGTAGGAGGAGTTGCGCGGACAAACTATGTACCCTCTATGAAAAATCACCAAAAATTACTAAGTTCAACAATGTATATTTTGAACAAAAATGCACCAAAATCAAAATCCTTATCACATGCACATCTTCAATATATGTACAGATGATCTGCAAAATAAAAACTGTAGGAGGAGTTGCGCGGACAAACCATGTACCCCCTCGGATGGATGGACGGACGGACAGGGTAAAAAATATGCCCCCGACTTATCGTCGCGGTGACATAAAAAACACACACACATACATACACAAATCCCATAATTTAATATTCTTTTTTCTTTTATATTTGTTTTCGATTTAGGTTGTAAAATTGCTGACGATGAAATGATGAAATATTATGACTAAATCAGGCGTTACATGTAGAAATTTAACTAGTGTGGGAAAAATTCCCCATCATAATTTTAACCCATCTATTATGTAGTCAAGAAAAGAAAATACAAAAATTTCATTTCCATTGTTAGTTTTTGGTCACAAAAAGGAGTAGAATGTATAAAAGTTACAAACACTAACGAAATACTACAATTTAGGATCAGACAAAGCCAGAAATGCCAGAACAGCATAAGGGAATACATTTACTCTAGTAGTAAGTGCTAAAAGCAACAAAAACTATTTGTTTTCTCATTTGGTTGCGATTTTATATACCCATATAAACGAAGTTTTTAGGATATATAGCTTTTTAGGATATATAGCTTTTGGGATATATAGTCGTACTAGAGAATGCCTACTGTTCCATATCATGCTGTTTAACCAAGAAGCCTGATTTCTATATGTAAAAAAACATGCACCTCCCATTTTCGTAGCATGTTTTTATTTACTTTTGAGTAAGATAACGAGACGCATTTGAGATGATTATACTAAAACAATGAGTGTATTGTTCTGAAATTACAGTTTAGGCGACAGAAAATTTTTCGCAATTTTATATGGCTTTCATTGAACCACTTCTCCAGGATGGAGAGAAAGGTAGCACGCCGTCTAACAGAAAATTAATCGCGTTCAATTCATAATTGTCCCTTTCATTCTTAAATTCAGTCTAAAATTATATGACCAATTGTAATAGAAAAGCATATCTTTGAAAAAGTATAAAACAACGGTAGCAAAAGTATATTACACAATGTCAGAGATACGGAAACAATGAGAACACCAGAAGATGGAGGCTCACGACACTACAATACTACACACGAACTCTCAAAACTGAAACACTAATAACTTGAACTGTGATAGTGACATCGGATGTTCTTGGAGGGAAAGAATGAACTTCGCTGTTCAAAGCATTCTTCACAATTATATTGTTTGTTTTTTTACTCAATTTTTTTCTTGCTATTTGTTCTCGATCACAATAAAAACCGAAGATTGTCATCGGTAAAATACCACCAACTAAGACTCTGATATATCGTGAATGATTTGATGTAATAACCCATAGAACTTTATTTTATACCTACAGGTTTCACTTCCCTTTCTTCTTTCAATACTCGAATATCTTGATAATCAAAATCATAATGGTCGTCTACAGCAATGGGAGGTAATTCTGTTCCATTTCTCACATGACGTGTTTTCATTCCTGCTCCTAACAAATGAGCATGCTGTAGAAGTCCAAACACTTTTATTCCTGTGTTTGGTATAGCCTGCAAAACCAGTCTTGCAAATTATTGATAATGGTTAAACATCAACACTCGGATAATTGTGAGCAGGGTTAATAGACATTGGTAGTAAATTGACTTTTTCAATCCTACCTTTCGGTAAACTTCAACGGATACTTTTGCTAGGGAAATATACGTGAAATACTATTAAAATTTACGTTAACCTATTTTCATAAAATCAATCAGCTATTTTGTTTAAAACAGTTTCAGGATATATGGCAGAAAACAGCAACTACAATTTTCATTAAATTTGATACGTTATTTCAGTATGGAGATCACCTCACTTATCGTGATATACTTAGTGAAAATCAGTCTGTGATCAAGAATGTTGATTAACCATTTAAAGGTTGAAAATTAGGTGAAGATAAGCGATTGCAATTACGTAGGTATATTCTCACATGCTCCAAGATAGCAGTCCTTTTATTTTTTTTTAAATCAGAATTGTTTGTGGAAGATTTTTAATACTTGATTTATTTCAATCAGAGATCAAAAGGATATGTACAATTTCAATGTCAAAACGAAATGCGGGGGGTAAAACAAATCCATATTTTAAAACCCTTTCTGACACTTTTGACAAAGAACTAGCAATTTGTACATCAAATGATATTAAATCACCTATCTTGTATTGCAATACACACAA